>JAENPR010001302.1:0-175588 GCA_018135685.1 Themeda triandra
CTTGGTTTAGTATCACGCACATTAACTTGAAGCGCTCTTATATACCTCAATATTGATGCAGTGCTTTGTTGATCTTGTTATAGGACCATGCACATAAACTTGAAGCACTTGTGGGGCAACAGTGGATCTGTGAGAATCATAGATGGTACTATCATTTCAATTTCACAGTAAAGCAAAATGAAGGCAATGATAAGTCTGGCACTAGCAATCTGTTCTTTGCTGAAGTGTCACATATGCAAGGAGAAAAAGCTTGGGAGGTCAATTGTTGCTGCGTGATCAAACATGATGAAAATGGTATAGCATATTCTTATCTTAAATTAGTCTCTACAATTTACATGTTCATATAGTAAGAGGATGCACATATATGTAGATAATTTATACTGAATGCGTATGCAGTATATGGTGGTCAGCTTCCCTGTGGTACCATTTCAGTTGGATATAGCTGTAAATTTGTTGCTGAATGTAGTAATACGATCCCCAAATTCTTTACCACTGTCATCAGTTTGTTTGTCCGTTGTGTTCGGAGGACATGTCATTCATGACATTGCAGTGTAAGCTTGTCTTGTGCTGATGTAAGGCTCAGTTACTCGACTGATCCGCAATTAAAATCACTGAGTTAACAGTTCGATAGCAATTACTCTGCTAGTATTTGCGTCTGTTGGTGCATATTAGGTTTTTAGCATCTCAAGCAGTGCATGGTCCTTGTTGTTTACGCTCGTGTATAATGTTCTAAAAACTGATTTATACATGGTATTGCTTGGAATGCATATATAATATCTCTTTTTTTCTTTCAAGTACTTGGCTGCTATTCACAATTGTAGTTAAGTGACAAATGCTTGCTTTCATTTTCAAGGTCATTGCTATGGCTGTAGAAACAATGGAAGTCCTAATATGAAGCATCCCAATAACATTGGTGCATATACTGGTGGTCACTTGAATGGATACTGGCCATTTGGATTGAAGGAAGAAAGCAGTGATGATGTGGGGATTCACCTTTACTATTTCTATTTATTAACATTTCTGTTACTTCGGTGCTAACGACATGTGTTTGCCCTACTGTACAGGAGGAAGCTGAGGAGGAAAGGCTGAGGGCTAAGTTCAAGGTATGTTAATATGTTGTTATGGGCTGTATATATCTTATGTAGTATATATATTGCAGTGTGATGTTTATTACTTGATTACTGACTCGATGTATTCTCTTTAGGGTCTCGATGATCCTAAAGAATGGGAGAAACTTAAGAGTTTGCCCCATAGAAGAATGGTGTTGGTTACCCCCTTAAAGTAAATGTGATGGTTTGGGCAGTACGCAGGATGGAGTAAATGTGTTGGTTTGGGCAGTACGCAGGATGGAGGACACCGTGCTTTAAGTTGTTGCGTTAACTTGTGTATTATTTATTTATATAAGATTAACTGGTGTTCGTAGCACCGGAAGGTTTATATATAAGATTAACTGGTGGTCGCAGCACCGGAAGGTTGGCAACATCTTGGTATTGAAGATGGATGTCAACCTAAAAGCTGATGAAGACATGTGCAATTGTTGAAAATAACTTTCAAATTTGTTTGTAAACTGTTATAAGTTTATGCTGCCTTCTTAAGTTAGCATTTGCACTAAGTTTGGAACGATCTGAGATGTCACTCATCAGTGCACAGTGATCAGGGGCTACTCCTTTCGTACATGAATAAATCAATTCATAGAATTAGCTACTCCTTTCGAACATGAATAAATCAATTCCTAGAATTGTCTTAAGTCAAATGTTTTTATGTTTGACCAAATTTATAGAACAGTGTTACAAATTGAGATAATTAGTATTATTAGTTTCACAATGAAATACATTTTTACAATATGCTCATTTGATTTCATAAATATTGCTATGTTTTTATAAATTCTGTCAAATATAAAGAAATTTGGCTTAAGTCAACTCTAGATATTGATTTATTTAGGACGGAGGAGTATACTTAATGGATGTTTGTCTTGTAGAATGAACGAATGTGATTAAGGAAAGATAATTTAAAACATCAACATATTTGGTATGTTCCTTTATTTTTGTTTTAGAATTGTATATATTTCTTCGCTTTTGTTTTCAGAATACTTTTGTGAACTGATTTGAATTTTTATTTGGAGATCAGATTATCGTGCAAATTATAGATCACGACAAGCAAATTAAGTTATAGACCACGACAAGCAAACTTATAAAAACTATAATCGGGTAATGAACACACTAAAATTTGCTTGCACAAACAATCCCAATCCAATGGGTTTTTTTACTGCTACTTATTTCTTATATCTTATAGCCGACTTATAATCGGGTAATGAACACACTAAAATTTGTAAACCGGTCAATTTATCCTCTGGGATGGTTTTGATAGGTAGTTTTGCTTGCGTGACAGTGGGTTTGCTGGCTGGTGCGCTGAGGTGGACTCTATTGTTGATGTGGGTGACTGATAAGTGGGCTCTGCTTGCAAGTAACAGGCCCTTCCCTCACCGACAAGTGGTCCCTACATGTCAATGCGAGGTAAGACGAAGGAGTGGAACGTGTGTTGTCATTCATCGCGGATGAGGCGTTGCACAGCGCGCTCCACCTTGGGCTTGTCAAAGTGGCATGAGAGGTGCACGTTTGTCGCCCCACATGGAGCTTGACACATGCAACGTGGAAGTCGGCGTTGCCCCGAGCCGTCGGGTCCGATCCGACAATAGGTCAATTGGACAGCAGGCAAAACAACGTGAAGAACGAGCGCCACCACAAGGACCCAACCTATGCATCTCCATCCCGTGCACGTCCTGGCCATCATCGACGACATGGCCGTCGAGCTCTCTGCGTCCGCTACCCATTCTTCCTCTTCTCCACCTATAAAAGAAAGCCTTGTGCTCCTCCTGTGCATACCACCACCTCTTTGTCGCTTCATGTGCCCTCTCGCTAGTTCCATCGCTGCAAATTAGCATCGTTGTCGCCATGGCTGGGCCTGACCCGAGTTTTTGATCTCCCGACTCCAGGAGCTTCCTCTGCTCCTTTTAGTCCCTACGAACTCGCAAGAACATGGAGAAACTGACCCACAACTCCTACCCATCGATCCATGGCAGAAATCGTTGTTCCCGAGCTCTAACGTAAGCTCCCATGACCACTAATGGCATGTGTTGCCTTGACCCCCTTCGGTACTTCCCCCTCCATGGTCTCCTCCGGCGTGATCGCCTCACCACGTGTGGCCTTCACCGCTGCTCGCCAGAGTTCTCGCCTCGCCGCTCGTGTAGTGGCCAGACTACGACAAGAGGAGCTGAAGGTTAAATGAGCTGGAGGTTGGGGATGACAGGAGATCCCAACTTATCTGTGAGGGAGATGAGCGGGTCTCCACCGGCGCCGGTGTTAGGCGGTAGGAGCGCCTCAGCAGGGAGGTTAACGGCTTCTCTAGCGAAGCTCTCCCTCTCCAGCGGTGTCAGCTCCCCTGGCTCGAGCTTGTCGGCTGAACTACCTCGTCTCTCACCTTGGTGCCTCCTGCAACAGCAACGACATTGGTGGCAGGACACGGTTTTTTTTTGCCCTTAAGTGCACATGCCCTCATGGCCCACGCCATTGGATTCGCATTGAGATGTGTGTGTGTGCACTTCTCAAAGCGAATCTAACAGTGTGGGGGCATGAGCGCACATGCCCTTAAGGTCAGAAAAAACTTTCTCATTGGTGGCGAGCATGAACGGTGTGTGGATGGAGAGGCGTGCAGCTACCGGAGGTGAAACTCACAAACGGTCAGGAGGTCACTCCATCCACCGCGTGAGCACTTCACCCACATTGGTCGTGAAAAACCGGAGGAGAGTTGCATTGCTCGGGAGCCATAAGAGAGAGGGATTTTTGCATAGCCGCAACCTGGCTCGCGAGCGAGCTCTGTACATCGAACACGGAGCGTTGCAGCTGGAGGGCGTGGCCAAGGGTTTTTGGGCCTATATCAAACACACCCCAGGTGGCCAAGCATGGGTTTGGGTGGGGTACCAACTGGGACCGAATCCTTGCGTTTGGTGGCATAGTAGGTTCCATCTCGGGCCTACCAGTGTACAAGAGGCTACTACCTTCGTCCCAAAAAGAATGCAATAATGATAATCTTGCCAGTCACTTTGACTAAAGTTTGATCAAGATCATTATAACTACTATTAGTATTTATGTCTCAAACAAGATTTATTACAAAAAATATCCCGTTATTAATTTGTTGATACTTATTTTTGTATTATAAATGTTAGAACTCTTTTGTATAATTTTAGTCAAAGTTGTCGTTTGGCTCTTGAGGAAACGAGAATTTTATTTTTTATGGAGTATGTTCCTTGTTAGCCAAGTTACGGCTCGCTATGTCAGGCCTAATTCATGCATCGTGGGCTATGTATATTAAGATTCAAACTTTTAAACCTTTGACCAATAATTGATTAGAATGTTCTTTTTGCTAGTCTTGAATGAATTTTCGTGGCACAATGAACTATTCAACGGCAAATACAACCTGGTGCCGTCCGTTCGTGACCAGGCTAAAACACACACTTGTGTGTTTCAAGCCTTGTCAGCGAGCGGAGAAATGGAAAGTAACAAGTATGAGGCACAGAGAAACACGACATGTGCCAGGAAGGTCTTAACCGACAATTTTATTCAAGACTATGAGAAGTCTCAAGGTATGACTGTAGCTCTGTTTTTTTCATTACAGCACGAACCCAAATTTCATTGCTACCACTTCACGAAATTTGAAATTAAAAAAAAGGAAAAATCTTGTCAATGTGTAAATTGTACCAACTAAAATAGTTAGAGTAAGTTGGACCAAACTTTAGCTAGGAGGTTATCTAGACAGAGACCAAACTTAGAGGGTGTAATTTCGATATTTTGCATAAATTTTGATTCATTAGTGGTCATAAGCTGCTTTGCACATATGTGTATCTAATATACTCTTTTCATGTTTTTTTTTTTGACAAGATCTTTTTTCATGTTTATGGCGCACTTCCTAACGATGTGACAAGGACCACAAGGCTGACAACTGACTTGGAGCAGTTCATGTCAGAAGGGGTGCTGGTTGAATGTGAAGGTAAAAGAAAGAAACGCAAACTTGGAGCTTACAATTCTAGAGCCCGATTTTCCTTCACCCAGATAGCAACACTCATTAGTGAGGGTAGGCCTATCGTTGGGAGCATTAGGATAGACGACTCTTTTGCTGAGCTTCAACCCCATGAGATCTACGCATATGATGAGACGAAGGCTAAGATGACAGAAACAGGTGAGCATTGCGCTCATGCAGTGGTGTTCATTGGGTACGGTTGGGCAGAAAGGGGAGGAAGATGTTGAATACCTTGTGTTTCTCAACAGCTACGGGGCAGAGTGGTGCGAGCGCGGCTTCGGACGTGTGCGCTTTCAGGATGCACGCAACCTTTTCACCATTGACCTCGATCTGCGAGAAGAGGCTCTGTAATAATAATGTAAACTCTTAGAATTGAAGTATATTTATGTGTGAACAAAGCCTTTTTTGACCTAAATATGTGTGAACAAAGGTGCCATCTGTATTGATATTCAGAATCTAGAACGCAAGGCGGTGGCAGTGACCAGTTTGGTTTTAGATTACCAGGCGCTCTCTATACTGGGCTCGGCCTGGACAACAGGTGAACCAACTCTGGCAAATCTGGACTGCCTTCCTGGGACTTGATTGATAATCCGGGCTCTAGTTTCAGAATTTCCTCCACAAGCCCTTTGCCGATTTTGCTCTCATTAGTGAAATGCGCACTGATTCCAGCTGCAGTTAGCGCCAACACCCTCGGGTCGGGTAGGTTGCAAATTCAGCGTGGCTTTGCTTTGCATCTTCAGTTTTGTTTATAATCTGTGACTGAGCACAACCAGCAATTTGATGCATCTGGCCGGTGATGGTGAGACGAACACACCATCACGTAAGTAACCAAATCTTAAAAGCTCTGTTTATGTGCCTCTGCCAGCAACAAACACGCAAAAGTACAAGTGTAAAACCAAGTAAATAATTTCCATTTCAGCATATCACTATACAGTATCTCAATAATTTCCAACTCAGCATATCACTATACACTATCTCATAGAGCAGATCACTATGACTGAAACCAAAAGGTCCGTTTTTGAGAAACCAAAATTGAAAAACTGACTTGCATGCCTTTCACATAAGTAAGCAGCAGCCTGAAGCAGAGAGGTAGATTACCCGTGATGCTTGGTTTATCTGAAATCGTGCTCACGTCTCATGCCTGAGCTTCTGAATTCGGATCGTAAATCGCCTCTGTACATAACGTGGAAATCGGCTCTGCCGAGTCTGTCGAGGGGACATCTGAGCCGGTTTCGATCACCTGGCGTTGGAGGTCCCCTTGCCGTCGTCGTCCGTCAGTCGGCGACACGGCTAGCTGGTTTCATGGTTCTCTTGATCGCCTCGTCTAGTGGCCGGAGTAACGGTGCAGGTAAAACCGATCCATCAAGCTCTATTTTATATATTGTGTGTATTTGTGTTGCACTCCGATCAGTTTCTGTTTTTACTCATTTCACAAGCAGATCGAGTTTTCATTTCGTTCGCGCTCGATCCTCGATCGATGACCTGCTTTGTTTTCGTGATAGATACTCCAGGTCGCGCTGTCCGTTCGATCAGCTGGTCTGGAGCGCGATTTTAATTTGATTTGAGGCTGCCGTGGCTCATGTATGTATCTGGTTAGCGTGTACGTGCTTCTGACTTCGGATCGGAAATCGGCGCATCATTCATTCTTTCATTCA
Source organism: Themeda triandra (assembly GCA_018135685.1). Taxonomy (NCBI): domain Eukaryota; kingdom Viridiplantae; phylum Streptophyta; class Magnoliopsida; order Poales; family Poaceae; genus Themeda; species Themeda triandra. The sequence continues at coordinate 6,729 of JAENPR010001302.1, forward strand.
TGTGCTCTGCTCCACCGACAAAGACCAGCTCGATCGCTGCCGAATTCCATTTTGGTTGGAGCTCCGTCGAGAAGCTCGTTTTTTCTCGATGGGCCGAAACGAGCATTGCACGGCTTCGGCCCATGTGCAGGGGCCACGGCGCAGTTGACCGAGTCGTGAACGAATCCATATCTACACCACACGCAAGTCGAATTCCATGATGCTATTGTAAGGGAAAATTGGCCATGGGACACCGCGAAAGACATAAATTGGCTGGAGGACATTTTTTCATGCAACACTCACCATCAAAACAGTTGCCATTTATAAACCATAAGGCCAATGGCTATGAAATTTTAACAGCAACACGATAAGATAGTAAGCTACAAATCATCTAATACTCACTTCCCTAGGAAATTTCATTAAGGCCATGAAATCATGTCCACTAGAAAATCATGGCTGTTAAGGTTGCTAGTGGACATGATTTCATGGCCTTAACGACATTTTCTATGGAAGTGAGTATTAGATGATTTGTAGCTAACTATCTTATCTTATTGCTGTTAAAATTTCATAGCCATTGGCCTTACGGTTTATAAATGACAACTATTTTAGTGGTGAATGTTACATGTAAAAGTGTCCTCCAGCCAATGCGCGCCACTTTTGGTGTCCTGCAGCAAATTGTCCCTAAATATAAAAGGTCCAGCCTCAGGATTGTAGCCCGTCCATTGTTTCCACCTCCTCGAGCCTCGACATATATACGTGCGGCCATCGATGACTGCTAGCTCGTTGGATTGAAGAGGGGAGGTGGTAATAACTTTTTTTCTCGAATACGCAAAAAATTTACGCATCATTGTATTAAGAAGAAGAGAGTTTTACAAGTTTTTCTGGGGTGTTAACAAATTTGAAACACAGCCCACCACCCCAGAACACGTACATAACGGATTACTCACGCAGTAACATTCTAGTCTGCTTGACGGGACCGGCGCTCATGCGTGGCCCCCGGCCCCGCGGCGCCTCCGCGGTCGCTGTTGGCTCTCCTCGCCTGCGAGCAACTCCTGCAAAGCTCGGGCATCCCCTGGTCAATACTCAGGTAATAACTTGGGTTGCCATTAACTGAGTATTTGAACGTTCAATGGAGGTGGTAGGCATAGAAATGGGGTGTTCTGTTTTTTTTTTTTTTTTTTTTCCATTTGGTGCCTGGTTAAATTTCCACCGTGGAGCTCTTTTAAACATGTTCCTATGATCCCAACACAACGGTGGAGTTGGTCTATGGTGGATTTAGGTAATTTTAGTGGTTTTGTATCAATTTTTAAGTTGAGACTCCTCCAACAGTTACAAAAATACAAACCATATACTCTGTCTATTTCAAATTATAAGACGTTTTAGCTTTCCTAGATATATTGCATAGCTATATTAAAAAACAAAAATATCTTGTAATTTAGAATGGACGAAGTAATTGAGCAACACTTCAACATGAAAATATATAGTTACAAAGTCATCTAATTACAACATTGACTCTCACCAATACGTAAGTATGTAATTGCATTTCCTCTAATTTTTCATCTAAATATATGCATTAATGTTCGGTAAACACTTCCAAAAAAAAAGATAATGAGAAAACACTTTCACGTTGGGCCAAATCTTTGATTTTCTCTCCTCAGTCCCGACCTTTCTTCCAGCCCCGGCCGATCCAGAAACCCCCTCGATCTCCCACCAAACCCTAAGCCCCCTTGCCCAGCGGGGCAACGGGCGTCTTCTTCCGCCGCTCGCCGGCGATGCTTCCGATCAACCGCCGCCAGGGCGGAATCATGTGGGTTCGCTTACTTTTCCGGTTTTCCTTTTTTGAAAATTGGGTACAGTTGTTTCGCGAGGGCGGGAAATTCCACCTTCTTCTGCGCGTGCAGTTCGCCAGGGCCTGCAAATCGTGCAGCCTCTCTCGTTTGGCGATCAAAACCCAGCGGCCGGTGCTGAATCCTTTGAGCTGCGTCGCCGGTGGGTAACAGAGGACCTGCGATCGCCTGCTCATTCACTGACGCCTATCAAACTTCTTGCTTTCGCCACTTTCTATTGGCGGTCTAGTCTTATCTCTTATATAATTCTACATATTATATTGGTGAACCATATATAGATCAATCGATGGCTGATTGGTGGTAGTTACTTTATGTGGTGGTGGTGGGTATGGTGTTGGGAGGTTTATTGGCAGGCTCAGAGGAAGGGAATTTTGGTATCAGCAGGATCATAGGGACAGAAATCGGCATGTCCATACCCCGATTTCTATGGAATTGATGTTAGAATTTATCGATTTCTGACCTCAGTTACATGGACATGGTTCAATTGTCATTTAGAATATGGATCTCATGAGATCTCTGTACTCACCGAGCCTTTTTTCCCCTTCCCAGGTCTGAAAAACTTGTACCTGCTATTGCTGAGTCTGCATCTGCTCGAACTCTGCAAGAAACAGACATTCCATCCATGGTGGAATCGTTCAACTCTACATCACTGGAAGAATCAGTCACTGCCAGTCCAAGGACAGTGCTGCAAAACACCACTGGAAGCTCATTGAGGTCTTCTCCATTCTGCTGTCATAAGTCTGTGGCAGCTTCTGCCGAGTCTTCATCTGCTGAGAGAGATGTTTCGTCCTCAGAGGAGTTGCTTGATGCTGCATCAACAAAACAAGGGATCGATGCTATTCCAGAGATATTGCCACATAAAACCGTTGACGGCTCATCGAGTTTCTTCCCATTCAGCTGTGAGAAGCATATGGTAGGTGTTGCTGAGTCTGCATCTGTACAAACTCTGCAAGAACCAGACGTGTCATCTTTGGACGCATTTCTTGACTCTACTTCATCGGAAGAGTTGACCATTGCCAGTTCACAAGCAGAGCCATGTGACCCCATTGATGGCTCATCGGGCACTTTTCCCTTTAGTTGTGAGAAGTTGGTGGCTGATGCTGTTGAGTCTGCATCTATGTCATCAGAAGGATCGACCTCTGCCTGTCCACAGTCGGTGCTGGATAACACTACTGACGGCTCTCCTTCATCAACTTCACTTGGGTCTAAAATTTTGATCCGACGTCCTCAGAATTGGTACCAGGTGTTTTACATTAGGATGGACCGTGGGGGATCATTCTGCATGTACCCAAATCTGGGTGGACCATTTCAGAGCATAAATGAAGCTGATGATGCTATTGATCACCATCTTGATGAATTGCGGCATCGAGCAGGGTATTTTTTATTGACTTTGTTCTAGCTATTTTTTTTCCTCCATTGCGAGCAGCTGTGATTGACTACTGTACAGAATTCCTATAGCATGCTCTCTTTCTACTTGTTGGATATATATTACCATTCTTATCAGGTTGCTGATTTTCCAGTCATTTGTTCAGCTCCTGAATCATGAACAAAGCTAGTGTCTTTGATTTTGGGTATAGAAATAGTAATAATTGTTCGAAAAAGGAAAATTGAAGGTTAGATTCCTTTTTTATGTTTCCCTGATGAAGTAAATGACACAATATTCATATTAGGAAGCTGATTTTTCAGTAATTTGTTTTCAGCTCCTTAATCATGAGCAGAACTAGTGTCCTTAATTTGGGTATAGAAACGGTAGTAGTTGTTCAGAAAAGGAAAATTGAAGGTTACATTCTTTTCTAGTGTTACCCTGATGAACTAAATGAAAACAAAGTTTGAAATTGTATAGTGTATAAATGTGGACTACCACTTTGTTTAGGAGTGTAAACTGCAATTTGTTCAGTTCCATTTTTTATTAGGCATGCGCACCCAGTTTTATATCTTCTAAATAATGCTGATGACTATTAACTGGTTTTAACAGCTAATAATTGCTAATCGGCAAATGAAAAGTCTATGAATGCATAGCAATTCATCAATAGCTAATAGGCATGGAAATTATACATGTCCAGTATAAATTTTTTATTACTTTATTGTGGGAGCTGCATAAGAACCTTTTACATAAATTCTCCATGAAGCATCAGAATTCTTTGTATATTCTATATTTTGCACTTTGCACTGGTAAGTGATAAGTATTACTCTATTGAATATTTCCTCTGACATGGATTAGGTGCAAGAAACAAGTGAAATTATCTCGTGTGGAAAGGCTGATACATGATTCTAAATACTATCTCGATGGTACACCTAAGAAAGGTCCCAATTCGCCGAAGGAAGATCCAAAGATCTATTTGGTTCAAGCTTTACTTCACCAGTATAATGAGGACCTCAATCTTTTTGGGGTTCACTCTCTCTCCCTCCCCCATTTTTAAACCTGATCAAGCTCCCTCATACTAAAGCACTTTGTTTATCTTGGTTTCATATAATGCACATAACTTGAAGTGCTCTCGTACTTCCTATACTGAGGCAATGCTTTGTTGATCTTTTTATAGACTCATGCACATGAACTTGAAGCACTCGTGGGGCATGAATGGATTCATCATGATCATAGATGGTACTATCATTTCAATTTCACAACAAAGAAGAATGAAGTCAGTGATAACTCTAGCACTAGCAATCTGTTCTTTGCTGAACTGTCGCATATGCAAGGAGAACAAGCTATGGAGGTCAATTGTTGTTGCATGATCAGACATGATGAAAATGGTATTCCATATTCTTATCTTAAATTAGCTTCTTCACTCTACATGTTCATATAGTAAGAGGATGGCACATATATAGGATATCCAATGCTGAATTCATATGCAGTACATGGTCATCTTCCTGTGCCAACTCTTCCATTTGATATAGCTGTAAATTTGTTGCTGAATTTACGAATCGATCCCCAATTTTTTACTACTGTGTCATATCATCAGTTTGTTTGTCCATTATGTTCTGCGTACATGTCATTCATGACCCTTGCAGGGTAAGCTTTATAATATCTTACTTCATTGCATACACACATTCATACAATTGTCTCAGTTACTTGACCGGTAGTATTGGCATCTCTGTGTTAACTTCTGTAGGATATTATCTTCAATTCCTATCACTGGGCTGACAATTTTATTGCAATTAGTTACTCGACCGGTAGTATTGGCATCTCTGTGTTTATGCTTATGTAATATTCTAAAAACTGGTTTATACATGGGATATATTTCTTTTCTTTCAAGTACTTGGCTGCTATTCACAATTGTAGTTAAGTGACAAATGCTTGCTCTCATTTTGAAGGTCATTGCTATGGCTGTAGAAACAATGGAAGTCCTGATATGAAGCATCCTAATAATACTGCTGCATATTATGGTGGTCACTTGGACGAATACTTGCCGTTTGGGCTGGAGGAAGAAAGCAGCAGCGATGATGTGAGAATTCAGCTTTACTATCTGTTCATAGCATGCATTTTAACATTTCTGTTGCTTTAGTGCTGACCACATGTTTTCCCCTACTGTACAGGAGGAAGCTGAGGAGGAAAGGTTGAGGGCTAAGTTCAAGGTATGTTATGGGCTGTATCTTCTGTAGTAGATATATTGTAGTGTGAGATTTGTTACTTGATGATTACTGACTATGTGCGCTCTATTTAGGGTCTCGATGATCCAAAAGTATGGGAGAAACTCATGAGTCTAACTCGCAAAATAAAAGTGGTGGCCTAGGTAGTATGCAGCAGGATGGTGGAGACTGTGCTATGTGTTAATTGTGTTTTAACTTATAAGCTTAACTAGTATTTGTACAATTATATCTTTTGGGTGGGCGGAATTGTTATTGCCTTTGTTGCTAATGCCGTACTCATACGCTGCAGTGGTGACTTTGCTATTATCAGACTTTCTATCTATCATTGTTACTGTTTCAACGTTTCATCTCCTGTGCTGTTTCCAGCCAGCTAGCATGCTTTGAGTTTTTTTTTTTTGTTGTTTCCATTCTGTTCACCAACATGTGTTTCTAGTTTGGCAACAGTAATTTCAGCAATGTAAGTTTCTTTTTACCCGAGGTAGATTCTCCATACTGGTTTGTTTGTCTGAAATCGTGCTGAAGTATCTCTTGAGTGTGTTCTTCTGAATTCAGATAGGAAATCAGTTCTATATATGTAGTGTCATCTTTCATTTCTATATGTATATGCGTGAATTGGCCATCTCAGTAATGTAATGTTTATCAGATGAATTAGTTGACGGCTTGCAGTAAATTTCCAATGTATCAGAATAGCGCCAGAAACAAGCAGCAGGAGGATTGAACTTTTCTTCACTATAAAGAGGATTGCCAATCAATTCTCTCTCTCTCTCTCTCTCTCTCTCTCTCTCTCTCTCTCTCTTGGTTGGGATTTGGAATCTTCTGTGACGCATCTCACGAAGCAAGCTTCCCCTTCGTGGTGATGCTTCGTGAGAGAAGTGGTCCACACTTGTGGCGATACATGGTCGTTTCTACAGGTTCTCCCAGCTCCTCTACAGGTTCAACAACTTGAGGAAGCTGAGCAGGAAAGGCTAAGGGTTAAATTCAAGGTATGCTATGGGTTGTATCAATATATTGTAGTGTGGTATATGCTACTTGATGATACTCTCTGCATTCTATTTAGGATCTCGATGATCCAAAAGTATGGGAGAAAGTATTTTGTTGTGGGTTGCCTAATCGATCATTGCCCTACCTATGGCCTTCCACCATGCTTTTGCTTGCTGAGACTCCAATCTTAATAATCACCAAAAAAAGAAGAGGCTTTTTCTCTAGAGCCATCAAAAAAATTGCCAATCTCGTCCAAACCACTGAAATTTTCAATCTTTCACTTGTGCCCAAGTTCAAAACTTTTGTTTCTCTCAAGCCATTCCGTCCATGCTCCGCTTCTTTTCTGCCGTTTGGGACCCCTGACATGTGGGTCCAATCAATACAAATGTCCTAAATACCCTCCTTTCTCTTTGTGTCACAGTCACCGACAGGTGGTCCCCACTGTCAGGTCCATCATCAACCTCCAGCCGGCCCCTATCTCATCTGCGTCAATGGGGAGGGTGGCCCGGCAGCCAAGCGGCGGCCGCAGCCGCGGTATGGCGCCTCCGGCGGTGGGCAGGACCGTCGAGGGCGCGCCGGTGCAGGAAGAGATTAGGGAAGGTGGCGGCGGGATTTGTTCGTCAAGCTCCAGATCCGGCCATGGGAGGTCGCTCCAGATCCGGCCATGGGAGCTCTTCCGACCTGCGGAGCGTGGCGGCGAGGCGGAGCTCTTCCACCGTGGCCGTGCGCCCGAACTGCTCTCCACACCGGCCGTGGCCATCTCCGCCCGCTCAGGAGCTCAGGCGACCGGGCGGAGCTCGCTGGCGCCCGCGCTCGTGGTGGACGGGCGGAGCTCGCCGGCGCCCGCGCTCGTGGTGGCCGGGCGGAGCTCCCCCGCGCCCGTGCCACGGCGGCCTGGGCGACCCATCGGTGGAACACGCCGCGAAGGGCAGAGCAGCGTTGTGGCCGGCCTCCGTCGCGCCCGCCTCAGCCGTCGCCGTCAGTGCGCTCTGCCTCAAACGTCGCCGCGAAGGACACGAGCTGCGCAGATACTTGCATCCTCGGCCAAAGCATGTAGGCATGCAGTGGCCAGCAGATAATTGCCTCCGTTCCATATTTAGCCGCACGCGCTTCACGGGATGGCGGCCTTGAGTGCCTGGAAGCTCAGCGCCTTTGCCTTGCGCCGCGCCGGACACTGGCAGAGCAGCGCAGGGTGGAGCTCTTCCACGCGCGCGTCCGCGAGAAGGCATCGGCAAAGGGTCGGCAGGGGCGAGGAGGGAGCGGAGACAGAGCTCGAGGAGCGAGGCTTGGCCGGGGTGGATGAGTTGACCGATGGACATAGAGGAAGATGGGGGAGAGGGACGGCAGGAGGTTGGGGATGAGTAACCTGACGCGTGGGGTCCACTTGTCATTGGCAAAGAAAGAAGGAGATGGTGGGACCTGATTGTCACTGACTTAGAGGGCATTTAGGACTTTTTCCAATGCATTTTGACACCGTTACATAGAGAAGTGGACGGAATGGCTTCAGAGAAACAAAAGTTTCGAGTTTGGACACCGGTGAGAGAATGAACTTTTTAGTGGCTTGGACGAGATTGGCAATTTTTCTAATGGCTCTGGAGAAAAAGGCTCAAAAAAGAAACAACACACTTCTTTCGTATATACACGGAAGACATGGCCTACTCATGACTCCTAAAATATTCCTTATTCTGGTCTCTTTGCATCCTCCTAAATAATGGAGAAACAACAAAGACAATGACATGAAAGTGAATCATCATAGGTCGTCATCATCAGAGCTGCTTGGCTCCTCAAGAGTGCATGGAAAAAATACATCCAAGTGACCCCCAGCGAAGGCATCAGAATTCTTGGGGTGCCTCATACCATGACTTCCATTGTTTCTACAACCATAACACCAACCTTCATTAAGAAAGAGTGCATTAGTCAGTTGACTGCCAAATCACCAACATGGACAACAGATTTTAGTAACAGACAGCTAACTGCAAACAACCAGTTTGTTTTGTCAGTGTACAAGTTGAATGCATCTCAGATCGCATAAGCGTACAAGCATAAATATTTTCAGAAATTACATAAGCTAAGCTGCAAGGGACATGAATGATATAAAGTACTCGAAAATAACAAATGACTAAATAGAATGATGCCAGAATAATAAGGAAATCATATCCTACATTCAGTGAAGTTAGATTTTATATCTATCAGAAGAAAAATTAGCACAAGCCAGAACCTGTAAGTTGACTTATGCACTGTCCTAAACTAATGTCAAATACATACATAGAGATGGTATCTGACTGGAGTTGCAAAAGTGTAGGACCAAGCAATACATATACAGATAAAGGCACTAAGCAAAAGGCCGCGCGCAGCATATGTATTCAGCATTGACAACACAAGTGTAGATAAACAAATTCCTCTAGATATTTGAAGTAAAACAGAAATTGGACCACTAATCACTAAGATGGCTGTTTATAATTCAAGACAAGAGTATGCAATACCATTATCCTCATCGTCAATCTTGTAGCAACAATTGACCTCCAAGGCATGTTCTCCTAGCTTATGTGACACTTCAGCAAAAAAAGTGCAACCTCCAAGGGAAATATCACCAGCTTCATTTTTCTTTGTTGCGAAGTTGTAATGATAGTAGTATGAATGATCTTCATAAATCCATTGCTCCATCATCATGGCATCTTGGTCAACTTCATGTGCAAGATTCTAAAACAAGATCATAGGGTTGTATCAGTATGAGGTGTAGGTGTGCACACGGCGAGGTGGAAAGTGTGCAAGGAACAAACCCCGATCAGATCGTTGTCTTCGTTATACCTCAGTAACTTTTCTAGTTGACGAATAGGGACCTCCACCTGCTGCTCTCTCTTGCACATCGCGCCTAATTCATTCCACAGCATTAGTACTTTATTGCAGAGTGGAACATTCAAAGTGGAGAATATAGAAGCGATACTAAGTATTCTGTAAAGCTAATCCAGGGTAGGATTTATTATAAAAGGTTACAGGAGCTCCCAGTCTTCTTAAAGCATGGCTCATTCAGTATTAAATACAGTGCCACTGAATTCAAACAAAATTACTAAGTTTATTTGTTCCGTTCATGACTCATGTGCAGAGTAGTAAGATAATAAATACTAAAAATTCTGGAGATGGAGAAATGAAGCTAGAACAAAGTCAACAAACATTACCATGATTGACACCACAGTCCATCATGATAGCGATCAATAGCGTCTTCAGCTTCCTGTAAGCTCTGAAATGGTCCACCACGATCCGGGTATGTGCAAAATGATCCCCGACGGTCCATCCTGATGTAATACCAGTAAAAGCAATGTGGAACACATCGGCTCAGAATTTTAGACCCAAGAGACGAGTCTGAAGACAGAGTGTCGTCGGTGGTGTCGCGCAGCAGTCTCCGGCGACTGCCGCCGTCAATGGCGTGCTGCTGCGCTGCTCGTGGACTTGTCGTTGGGGTCGGATCTTCGGATGATGAATCATCGAGACACTCCTCTGCTATGAACTGATCTAGCTCTAGCTCTAGCTCTCGCAAAGCTTGTGCACGTCGTGCAGACTCGGCAACACCTGCCACGATCTTCTCACAACGGAATGGGGATGGGAAAGTGTTGCATGGTGCTGTTGGTGGACTGTCAGTAATTGATTCTTCCAATGATGCAGTGCTGATCAGCACCTCATCTGATGATGAAACATCAGCCTCTTTCAGAGTTTGTGCAGATGCAGCAGATGCAGAAGCACCTGCCGCCACAAGGTTGTCGCGGCTGAATGTCCCTGGAATGGCACTGGCACCGATTGATTGTTCCAATGATGCACTAGTGTACATGTCAAGCAACTCCTCTGATGAGGATGAATCATCTGCTGCCTCTTTCAGAGTTAGAGCAGATGCAGTCTCAGCAGCAGCCGCGGACAAAAGCTTTTCAGACCTGAAACGAAAGGGGGAAGGCTGGATTAGTACAGGAGACCTTACAAGTTACGCGATCCATACCCAGAACGAAAATTAAGCAATGTCCATGTAAACTGATCAGAAACCTATAAAAATTAGTAGGAGACGAGAGAGATTTACGTGTCCTTATTACTACGATCCACATCCTCCATGTTCGTCAAATCAATTCTACGACTACGATCGCCGATTCGTGTTGAGATCGTTATGCAGGTGGAGACTGTTCGGGGTCGGCTTAATCGTGGTGGTGGGGTTGGATCTTCTTTTTTATTTACAGCAACAGCAATAGCATCGTCGATCTCCACTCGGCCGACGTCGGCCCACACCACAGGTGAGCTGCATATGGGCCGTGCAGATTCCAAAGCCTTCTGGGCTTAGAGTATCTGGCGCTGGCTCGGTTCAATATTCTGTTCATGCAATGCAAAGCATATCTGGTTCGGCCTGGTTTAGTTCATGCACTTGTGCTTAATGGGTCAAGTGGATTTGGAAGATTTTTCAGGAACCTAATGAGATCTGGTTTAAACTTCTGGAGGCCAAATATATGAGACATGGGGGGTTCTTTGAGTCTTCTGCTAAAGGAGGCGCTCAATTTTGGAAAGGCCTGCATAAAGTTAAACATTTATTTGATTGGGGAGCCATTTTCAAAGTAAAAGATGGGGGGAACTGCAGGTTTTGGATGGACTGCTGCAGAGGACAAGTTCCTTTAAGGATATCTCATGAAGGGCTGTTTAAACTTGTAAGAAACCCCAGGTGTCTGGTTTAAAGACTGCTGGGATGAGGGGGTTTGGTTCATGGATTTTAAGAGATCCTTAACCAGGATGGAGTTTGAGGAATGGGAATCCATCAGAATGGAGTTACAGGATGTAGCCCTGGTGGAAGGGGAGTGTGATTCAGTTAGCTGGGCATTAGAAAGTAAAAAGGTGTTCTCCACCAAGTCCTTATATAGGTTCATAACAGATAGGGGGGTAGCTAGCAAAATTGCAAAATACATTTGGGGGTGTAAAATACCTTTGAAGGTTAAATTCTTTTTGTGGCAATGTTATAATAATAAACTTCAAGTGACTACTTCTTTGATTAAAAGGGGTTGGAAAGGGGATCCTGATTGTTGTCTATGTGGGCAACCTGAAACTGTTGATCACATCTTATTTGGGTGTGTTTTATCGAAAATGATTTGGGGAATGATTAAAGCTAGCTGCAATTTAAATGATTGTCCTTCATCTTTAGAAAGCTTTGTGGTGAACTGGCTCTATGGGAATGGGCCGTTGCCTAGTAAATTACTGATGTTCATGTTTGCAGGGATGGCTTGGGGGTTGTGGGTGATCAGGAACAAAATGGCAATTGAGAAAAAGTTTCCTAAGACATCTGCTGATGTCCTGTACCATATTGTATCCCTCCTGCAGAAATGGAGCATTTTGATGAATGAAGAAGACCGGGAGAGGATCGAGCAAGTACTGGCAAAGGTGATGCACTGGATGAAGAACTTCCAACCGCTGGCCATGTCGACTTCGGCGATAGTGGAGCTGTAGGATAGTTCATTTGGCCGCCTGTTGCTAGTCTGTTTCTGGGAGTGATTTTAAACTGTGGTTCTAAAACTTGTATGGAGTTTAGGGTTTAGGGTCAGCGTTGTGTTTTCCTTTTCTGTGTTGCTGGACTTCCAGTGTACCTTGTTATGTTTGTGGCTTTATAAAAGCAGAGGTTTCTCGTTAAAAAAAAAACTTGTGCTTAATGGCGATTTGGGATCATGGCGGCGGCGGGGGTGGGGGTGGGGGTGGGGGAGGGCGGACGAGGGAGCTCTCAACCATAATAGTAATTAATAAATATATAGTTGTGTTGTGTAATTCTCTGCCCTAATGGAAAACATGCTGTATTCCTCGTCCATGAAAAATAATAGTAATACCTATAACAATCATTAGACGGGAGTCTCAAATAAACAAGAACAATCCAACAAAGATATACAGCTACATAAAACTTTTGCACAACTCAAACAATCTTCAGAAAAATGCAAGAAAGTGAGCTCTCTGCCACCTCAGATTTTCACCGAGGGTGTATCGTTGCAACATTTTGTTTTCTCCCTGAATGCTCGGCCCTAAAAAAAAGAAAACAAAAATCATGAATGTAAACAATATCACACAATGCATTACGTAATCTGCAAGGCTGCACAAGTCAGAATAATGTACCTTAAACTTTATCCTTAGCTTAGCCATTTGAACTTCCTCCTGTATAAGGGGAAACATGTAGTTAGCAATGAACCGGAAATAATACGATACAGGTTACTCATTAGACAAGATTTTAGGAAATTAAACCATCATACATCATCATCTGAGTCGCTGAATGGATCACCTCCAAATCTTAAATGTTCATCCACGTGGCCACCAGTGTATGAATCAGTATTGCTGGGGTGCTTAATATCAGGGCTGTCGTCACTTGCACAACCAATGCAGGCACCTTGATACAGAACAGAGGTGAATTTCGTTTAACTGCCAAATCAGTAACTATGTGCGCAAACATATGTATAGGATATTGAAATACCATTATCATTAGGTCCAATCATGCAACAGCAGCTGAGCACCCAATCTCCGTCTCTTTCCATCTGTATCACTTCAGCAAAGAATAGGTTGGCCACGCCAGCTTGTTTTGTTTTTGTGGTGAAGTTGAAATGATAGTAACGTGCACTGGTCTCATGAATCCATTGGAAGCTCACATCACCTTTCAGTTCATGTGCATGGTCCTATAACAAAGATGATCAGAGAAATCATAGCATATTTAAGATTGATAGAGCATGTACTACCATGAAAAAGAGGGAGAAATCAAACCTCCAAAAGATTGTGGTCATCGTTGTATTGGTCTAAAATAGCTTGAACCAAATTGTTCTCTGGATAAGAGAGATTCTTCCTTGCTGGACAATTGGGGCCTCTTTTTGGTGTTCCATCAGGATAGAAAACACAACGTCGAATCAGCCTCTCCACAGATGAAACATCATCTTGCTCATTGTACCTAAATCAAATTAGAACATTCTAGATGCTCAACATATAGTGCACTTCCCATACCGCACTCAAATCAAATTGTAGACATAGGCATGTATCTAAATTGAGCAGTCTAAATGTCGTTTATGTAAAAATTTATCGTGGAGGGACCAGAGTCAAATATTAGATCATGTTCTAAAACAAATGACTATATAATCAAATATCCCTCAAGTTCATAAAATCCATTTATGTGGCTATGTAGAGCTTTAAGTCTATGTTTGCAAGACAAATAAGCAATAAGCTAGCATAAGGCCTAGAAACTTACGTTGCCTGACTCTTCAGCTTGACAATATGGGCATCAATAGTATCTTCTGCTTCCTTTAAGCTCTGAAATGGTCCTCCCATATCAGGATACATGCGGAAACATTCCCAACGATCCTTCCTGATGAAGAATGTAAGATACCACTCCGGGGGACTCCGGAGGAAAATGGTTGGGCCAGAAGATGCAGAATAGCAATGCCCTGATGGTGGACTACCTTCAGTAGTGTTATGCACCGGCATTGTTTGTGTTGGACTAAAAGTGATCAATTCCTCTGATGACGCAACCTCAACCAACTCCTCTGAGGATTTAAGCTCAGGTTCTTGCAGAGTTAGTGATGCAGACCTGAAAGGGGAAAGCTTGATGAGCAGGGCCTACCAAAATCACATTTGAGATAAAACTAGTCCGTGATGTGTGTAAAACTAGTGCAGTCCTAAAGCTTGGTGAACTCAGAGCATCCCCAACCGTTTTGCATATGTCCTTTGCCTTCATGTTTTTGCAAAAAAGTCTACAAAACTCCTATCCAACGGTTTGGCATATGGGCTTGGCCATTTTGTTAACTTGGCAAATTTCTGGGGAGGACTTGCATATATGCAAAGCCCGGCTGCGCTTGGCAATCCTATTTCCGTCGCCCCCGTGCATGCTCGCGCGCAAACTCCGTCCTCTCGCCGCCATATTTTCTTTTTTTTTACAAGTGATTAATGCCAAACCGTTGGAGATTGCCTATTTTTAGCTTTGCCATATTTAGTTGGGGTTTGACAAACTCCCTCATTTGCCAAACGAAATATGCAAAACCGTTGGGGATGCTCTTATCTGGTGCAAATGCAAACTTCTGACAGTCTGAACATCTGGACTGACAGTGATCAATTCCTCTGATGGCACAATGTCAATCAACTCATCTGAGGATGTAACATCTGGTTCTTGTAGAGCCAGTGCAAATGCAGACCAGAAGGGGGAAAACCTGATGAGCAGGGCCTACCAAAATCACATTCGAGATAAAAACTAGTCCGTGATGTGTGTGTAAAACTAGTGCAGACCAAAAGCTTGACTTATTTCATCATCATATATATAAAGACCAGGTTGACTATTAGATTGCGTGACGTGTGTAAAACTGTGCACCATTCCGGAAAAGATATATATAATTATATTCTAGCATGGCTACAAAACAATAGATCTATCACAGCATGCACACGACCAACAGATAACATGCATGGATGATATAGGTAGATCTTTTGTTTTGTAGCCATACATCATCACAGCATGCACACGACCAACAGATAACATGCATGGATGATACTATCCTCTCAAAAAAAAAAAAAAAAATAGTAGTACATACTCACATATTGATACGATGATCAAAAGCCCTCGTACGTACTCAACTGGTTCTTCTTCTGAAATCTGAAATAAAAAGATTGGGAAACAGATGAACACACACGATTGCCCCTTGGCGACTTATATATAATTGTAGCATGTGTGTCTACTACATTGCACGGTTCATTATTGTAGATCTCGATCTCGATCTCGAATCTGAGTTACGATCGAATCTGGCTGGTATAGGTAGATCTCGGATTGCCTGCGAAGTTACGATCAAGTCGCGCCCGCTGTGTCCAACTCACCCTCGGCCACACACGTGCGCATGTTAATTATATGGACCAAAGCGGAAAGCAATCTGAATCCAGCCCGTTGATTTCCTTCGACAACCCGCACACAATATCACTATCTTGTATACTCGCTCAAAATATCACAATATTTTGTATACTCGCTCGCTCCATCCAAAATAAATCAAATTTTAAAATCACCAAAATATCATATATCAAATTTTAAAATCACCTTAGGGCATGTTTGGGTCCTTCAATTTAATTCATTGTAATTTAGATACATAATTGAGCTACCTATATTTTAAATGGAATCCAATTAAGTTGGAGAGTGCAAACATGTGATCTATAGAATTTGAGACAAGCTTATATGTGAATTTTGGGAAGTTATGGAATCTCTAATTCTAAACTAAATAGTCTAATTTATTAAGTAGATTCTAATTCCACCAAAATGTAGGGATCCAAACGGGCTCTAAGTGTACGATCGATTATAAAGACTTGGAAAAATAAAAGATACAAAAGATAGCTATTGGGAAACAAAATAGTTTAGAGAAACTACAAGAGTTCCTTTATCTCCTTTCTTATCTATAAAAACAAAGGTTTTGGAAAAAAAAATCCCCTCAACATCTTTTTTATTAGATTCCAAAAATTTTCATCTTCAATTCCTATTTCAAATTTTTCAAAATGCCACCTTAGAATCCAACCAACTGTATTGTAACATAATGTGTTAGCTAGGTTTTGATGTTTTCGCGATACTCTGGAAACTGAAACCATTGTCCGACTTCGAAGATCAATGAGCTAAGATGGTGTTCCTATAGTAATAAAGAAAAAAAGATGGCATTACCCAATTCGAGGACCAAATAACTAATGGTAAGTATAACAAGTGCAACATAGGCCCAACAAATTGGCAGAAAATTGGGCCATCTGGACGGCCCAACGAGGGAGTAACGTCGCCGCCGCCACATCGGACCGCGCCTCGCGGGCCCAAGGGACGGCCGCACGCGCGCCAGGAGGGTGAGGCGCAGCCTCGTCACCACCGCCGCCGTATACGGAGATTGCTACATCTATATAGATTAGAAAAATAGAGATAAATAAAATAGGAAGCACTGGATTGCATAATCGCAAGTTGCTTAGGGGTTAAGTCTCATCAGGACTATAAATAAAGACCGGCATTTACTCAGATCAATCAAGAAAGAATAGGGTCATCCCTTATCTCCGCTCTCTCCCTCTCTCTCTGCGGCCGCCACCCCCTCTCCTCCCCACACGCGCGCGCCGCCGCCCACCCTCGCCACCCCCAGGCATCGCCCAGGGGTGCCACGTGCACCCCTGTACACAGCCTGTTATAGTAAGCTTGTCCAAAAAAATAGTAAGCTAAAGTCTTGAAAAATCTCGAAAACAGCAGCAGGTCCTTTTGTATAATACTACATAAAAGAATATAAAATCGAGGGAAATAAATTGCGTGCACTCCTACTGAATCCCCAAAGAGAAAAAAAACAAGACACACGTGAGTGAGAACTGATCGAGCACTGGAGCCGCATTTAAAAAAAATTATCATGCTTTTTCAAAAAGTCAATCTTTTTTTTTTTGAGCAACTTCAAAAAGTCAATGAAGAGAAACAAAATATCATGCTTCTTCCAGGCGTCTTCCGCTTTTCCCGTTGTATATTGGGCCGGTGGGTTGTGCAAGGAAATTAACGGCCCATAAGTTGCACACGTGTGGGCCGAGGCCGAGTTGGACAGCGAGCGAGCGATCCGCTAATTCGGATCAAATTCGGATCTACCGTGAACTGTTCAAGGTAGCATTGCAGAGTCAAAGCAGTTGAGTATGGAAGTGGACTTTGAGCTTTGATCGCATCATCAATACGTAACTCAGTCTTGCCTTCGTCCTACCCGATGATGTTCAAGTTTGCGTTATTGTACGGGCTTGGGCAGATGGATTTTGATTTCTTCCAATTTCAATTTGGGACCAGCGTGATGAGATCCCCCACACGCACTAGCATAGCAAAATGGTGAGCTTCTCACAGTGTTTTTAAGTGAGTAAATTGCATGGTAGGTACCTGAACTATCGAGCACTTCCCATATAGGTACCCGAACTTTCAAAGTGACTATCCAGGTACCCGAACTTTCACCGCAGCGCACTACCGGTACAAAGGCAGCCACGTCAGCCTAAATTTTGCATAAACCCCCCTCGCTCATTCTTTTCCTACCTATCCGGTCCTTCCATCCTCTTCCCCCGCCTCATGCTGATCCAACGCGCCGCCGGGACGCAGCGGTGCGCGCCCGCCCGCCCGAGCGCCCCGGGCGGACAGGAGCGTCCTCCGCCGCCGCGGTCCAGCGCACCGCAAAGCACGACGCCTGTCCCCGCCACCGGCGGCGCGGCCCCGTCCCGTGCTGGAGCAGCTGCGGTGCGCTCCGCGCTATCCTGGACCGGGTGGCGCCCTCCCCAACCGGCATGGTACCGGCGGCGCGGCTTCCCGGCGCATCTCCCCTGCACGACTTTCTCGGTGCGGCTCCACGGGACCGCGACGGTCTGCATCGCCTCCGCTCACCGGCGGCGTCGCGAAGGGGACGCACTCGCCCATCTCTCTGCGCGGGGTCGCCATGTGTTGACGGTTGTTAACTCATAAAATTAACCATCAACTCAGCATAAAAATGGACTTTTTTATAAATACATAATAGATATAGGGTTACCACTGACAGAATTCCACGAGTTTTGGTGAATATCTATTTCTACAGGGTGACAGCTGAAAACTACCCAAGATGGTCCACATGTCGGGTTTACATAGAGAGAAAGACCAAATGGGTGAAAAAGTATAATCTAGAAGACTCCAGAAGGCGACATCTGAAGCCTGGGGCCCACTGGCATTGGCCAGAGTCGGCCACCCCTAGGCCAGGGTCGGCCGCCCCGTCAGCTCAACCAATCAGGTTGAGTCTCGCGGATCCTGCCACCACCGACTTTGAAGATGAACAATAATCGTCCATTTAGGTCGGTTTGATCCGAGGGCTGTGGTGCATTCTAGGGGGCTATATATTCAGAGCCCCTGGCTCTGGGAGAAACCCTAATTCATTCTAGACTTCAGATTAATTCATTCCAGAGAGAGAGAATTAGATAGAGAAGGGTCCCTCGAATGGATCTATCTCTATAGGGTATTAGTATCAAGAGAGATTGAGAGAGTATAGAGTGGAGGTAGACTTGGAGGAAGCCCGGCCTGTCGGTGTCTCCTCTCCAGTGTACCTCCGGGATCAAGTCTCCTAACCCGAGACTTGGTTTCAGGATCATTCGACAATTCAACTTCTAATACTAGTAAGTTCGTTGTTATTATTGTTCTTTGGTTTACAAGTTTACTTTATTCGCTTCGCGTTGGGAATAGAGTAATCATTCTTTAGCATAAGCGTGGTGCTTAGGCTAGGTTCACTTGTAGATGCTCCCTATTCGGCCGGAACCGTGGTAGTAGTGAGGGAAGTGAATCCCTTTATTACCTTTGTAATCCACTTCCCGTTGGTAGGTAAGGTAGGTCCTTTGTGCCCGGTTTAGCATCCTGTGCGGTGTCTTTTCCTCAGGTACCCCCTTAGACCAGTAGTCTCAAAGCTTGCCATAGGTTAGAAGAAGACTGACGAAGGAGTTCTCTCTATATCGCTTAATTCTCACTTGACTAGCGACCCGGGGTAGAAGTAAAGATCGGGTTAGTCTATTGCACGTTTTCTCCTAGCGGATAAAAACAAATACGATACTCGGGACTTATCTCCGGGTGAAGTGCTCACCGATATCCGTGCGCTTGCGGATTATTTCTCTTTGATTTTTTCGTGTGCGTATCTAGTGTCAACAAGCATTTCTGGGCGCGCCGTTGTCGGGAGAAAGACGGTCTCGCTTAGATAACCTAAATCTTGCTCTACCTTGTACCTATACTTTTATATTTTTCTTTCACTTTACTTTTTTGTACATTTTATCTTTTTCTATCCTTATGGATAATTTAAATTCCATTTCTATCTTTCAATTTTCTCGCACCCACGGAGACCGGCCTAGTGCCACATGAGTCATCACAACCTATCCAAACACCTAGCTATAGGCTGAGTCCGCGGTTGATTGCATTGGTCCAAAGCCTATCCTTTTCTGGAGAAGGAGGCGAAAACCCTTACCTTCACATTAGAGATTTTGAGCAAACATGTGACTATCTTCGCATAGAGGGCATGTCCGACAAAACCCTCCGTTGGAAGCTATTTCCTTTCTCATTAAAGGAAAAAGCTAGACAATGGTATGATAAAGCTGTAGGTAAGCAACAAGGGGATTGGGGATCCTTATGCTCCAACTTTTGTCTAGATTTCTATCCCATCTCCCAAATCGTCGACCTTAGAGTCAAGGTTCTAACTATCAAGCAAGAACCTAAAGAATCTTTGGCCTCATCCTGGAGTCGTTTTACTACACTTTTAGCATCAGGCCCGGACCTTAGTCTACCAGATCCCATTCTTTTACAACATTTTTACAAAGGTCTGAGTAGAGACAGTAGAAAATTGCTCGACACAACTTCAGGAGGATCATTCTTACATATCTCAGCTAAGAAAGCAAGATCAATTCTAGACCAAATCCTATCCAGTGAATTAGACTACCTCCTAGAAGTAGAACCTCAAGTAGCTGAAGCCAAACCTTTGCCAGATACACCATCAACTTCAGCTAACCCATGTCTTGAGCAAGACAAGGAAGACACTCCACTTCCTGATTTTATGCTAGATATTGAACCTGATTTGTTTTTCGATTTTGGAAACATCTTCAACTACCACACAGTGAAGAAGCCACAAGGCAAAGATTACCCAATCAAGCCATGCAATATTGATGAGGATATTCCAACAGAAAAGACCTTAGGAGAGTTAGTGTCTGTTATAAGCAATGAATGGTTAGAAGAATCAGAGCTTTCCTCCGAAATAATTCGTTTGGATTCATTCTCTCTCCCCATTCATTGCATGATTAACAATGATCGCATAGACGCTCTCTATGATCCAGTTGTGGGTATAAATATCATGTCTACCACACTAGCAAAATATTTGCAAAGAGACATGACATTAACCCCAACAGTAAAGTTCATAAGGAATCTTTCAAGACAAATTCTTCCGTGTTTAGGAATCCTACATGTCCTATCACTCCGGGTAAAAGAAACCCCTGTTCACTTAAGCTTTTATGTCTTTGACATAGGGGATTTCCACCTGTTGATAGGACAACCATTTAGAAGACTTCTTTATGAAGGATAAACTGGGAAACTAAACATTTGTTTAGGCAAGAAACTCTAGTTTGCAATGTCCATTTCACACTCTTTAAATGCTAGGACCGAGCCCTATCCGCATTATGATCCATTGGAGGAATTTAGAGCAGCTTCTCTAGAATTCCTAGTTAAACCAGAATTAGAAGACGAAGCTAGATTCTTCATAGAAGAAGCTGACCCTTCTGAGAATGAACCATTAGATGAGTTTACCTTACCACCTAGGCCTCCGATAGAGTTCAAACTCTTACTAGCCGGTCTTAGATATGCCTTTCTAGGAAATGATCCAGAGTCTCCTGTCATCATAAGTGATACTCTCACTCGGGAGCAAACTTTTCGCTTAATGGTTTGTCCTAGAAAAACATCAAAAAGCTTTTGGCTACTCACTCTAGGACCTCAAAGGAATTAGTCATGCCCTTTGTACCCATCGCATTCCCATGGATCCCGATGTTCCACCATCTAGAGAACCCCAACGTAGACTCAATAATGCGATGAGGAAAGTTGTTAAGAAAGAAGTTTTAAAATTGTTGCACGCTGGGATTATTTACCTCGTGCCACACAGTGAGTGGGTCAGCCCTGTCCAAGTTGTGCCTAAAAAGGGAGGCATGACTGTTGTCCAAAATGAGAAGAATGAGTTAATCCCTCAACTAACCATCACAGGATGGTAAATGTGCATAGATTATAGAAAGCTTAATAAGGCAACAAGAAAAGATCACTTTCCTTTGCCTTTCATTGATGAGATGCTTGAGCGATTAGCCAACCATTCTTACTTTTGCTTCCTTGATGGATATTCGGATATCATCAAATCCCTATCCATCCCGATGATCAAAACAAAACAACCTTTACATGCCCTTATGGAACCTTTGCTTATCGTAGGATGTCTTTTGGGTTATGTAATGCGCCGCCTTCTTTTCAAAGATGTATGATGTCTATATTTTCGATATGATTGAAAAGATTATGGAAGTTTTCATAGATGATTTTTCCGTTTATGGAAAAACTTTTGATGAGTGTCTTGAAAACATAGATCGAGTTTTGCAAAGATGTGAGGAAAAACACTTAGTCCTTAATTGGGAAAAGTGTCATTTCATGGTAAGAGAAGGAATAGTGCTAGGACACTTAGTGTCCGAGAGAGGCATCGAGGTAGATAGAGCCAAAATAGAAGTAATTGAGCAACTACCTCCTCCTATCAATGTGAAAGGAATTAGAAGTTTCCTTGGCCATGCCTTTGGTTTTTATCGTAGATTCATAAAAGATTTCTCATTCATCGCTAGACCTCTTACCTCGCTTATTGGCTAAGGATGTTCCTTTTGATTTTGATGATGCCTGCTTACAATCATTTGATATCCTTAAGAAAGCACTTATCTCTGCTCCAATCATTCAACCCCCTGATTGGACTTTACCTTTTGAAATTATGTGTGATGCAAGTGACTACGCTGTAGGAGCAGTGTTAGGACAGACTAAGGATAAGAAGCATCATGCAATAGCCTACGCTAGCAAAACTTTGACGGGACCTCGGCTTAATTATGCTACTACCGAAAGAGCTTCTTGCCGTTGTCTTTGCTATTGATAAGTTTAGATCTTACTTAGTGGGTGCCAAAGTGATTGTTTACACCGATCATGCCGCTTTAAAATATTTGCTCACTAAGAAAGATGCTAAACCTCGTTTGATAAGATGGATTTTATTACTCCAAGAATTTGACTTAGAAATAAAAGATAAAAAGGGAGTAGAAAATTTCGTTGCCGATCACTTGTCTAGAATGCGTTTGAGAAACCACAGAACTACCCATCGACGACGCACTCCGGGACGACATGCTCTACGGAATCAACAGATCGACCCCGGTATGCAGATATTGTTAATTTTATGGTTACAAAAGTTACGTACCACCAGGAGGCAACAAAAGGAAACTTATCCGGGAGAGTCGTACTCACATATGGGATGAACCCTACCTCTTCCGAGTGTGTTCTGATGGCCTGCTCAGAAGATGTGTGCCCACTGAAGAAGGAATCAAAATTATTGAAAGATGCCACTCATCACCATATGGAGGCCATTATGGGGTGTTCCGAACACATGCGAAGATTTGGCAATGTGGATTCTTCTGGCCAACAATGTATGAAGACAAAAAAAACTTCATTCGGAGATGCAGTCCTTGTCAAAGACATGGCAACATTAATTCAAGGGATGCCATGCCACTTGTCAACAATCTCCAGATCGAGCTCTTTGATGTCTGGGGAGTTGACTTTATGGGACCATTTCCACCGTCGAAGAAATGTGAATACATCCTTGTAGCAGTGGACTATGTGTCCAAATGGGTTGAAGCCCTGCCATGCAAAAAGGCAGATAGTTCAAGCTCCAAGAAGATGTTCGAGGAAATAATATTTCCAAGATTCGGTGTCCCGAGGATAGTCCTAAGTGACGGAGGATCACATTTCATCGACAAGCGTTTTGAGCAATACTTATTGAAGCATGGGGTACGCCATAACGTCGCTACTCCGTATCACCCTCAGACAAGTGGCCAAGCAGAGACATCAAATAAGCAAATCAAGAATATTCTTCAGAAGATAGTTAATGAAATGGAAACTGCATGGAAGGACAAACTTCCTGATGCACTATGGGTGTATCGAACAAAGATACAAGACACCTATTGGGATGTCACCATATCAACTGGTCTATGGAAAGACCGCTACTTACCGAGAGCTAGAATTCAAAGCTCACTGGGCCATCAAGAAATGGAATATGGATCTAGAAGCAACAGGAGAGAAAAGGAGGATGCAAATATCGAATTAGAAGAATGGAAAGAAAAAGCCTATCACAATGCCAAAATTTACAAAGAGAGAGTGAAAAGATGGCATGACAAGAGAATCAAGATCAAGGAGTTCACACCCGGAGACAAGGTATTACTTTTAATTCAGGGGTCAAACTCTTCGGGCAAGGAAAGCTTGAAGCAAATGGGAAGGACCGTTCGAAGTTGTAAGCTCATCATCGCATGGAGCCGTTACGCTTCGCAACAACGAAGGTACGATATTCAAGGTAAATGGTCAACGTCTTAAAATATTTTTAGAGCCCATTGAAGAAATAGGTGAAATAGATGAATTAAATTTCTTTCTCAATTAGGTAGTTGGGCCCGACCATTTTACTTTTCGTTTTTCGGGGTCCAGGGTATTTTTCCGAATGACAAAAATACGTAAAATAGGTTGCGAAAAACCCTGACCGGAGAGGCCACCTGTCAGAGGCGGCCGCCTCTGACCTAGAGTCGGCCGCCCCGTGGCTTCGCCCATTCGCCGCCGCCTTTTGCATTCGTGATCCTTCTATGCTCTTCCTTCGGGAATTTTTGCCGATTAGGGTTTTTGAGATTGCGTTGACGCGTTATTCCTTCGGAGATTCCTTTTAGATGCTTTCCCAGCCCCCCTATATAAAGAAGCCCAGCCTTAGGCCAACCTCATTCCATCTAAGCCTCCTCCTCCACTACTAGAAATGTGTTAATCAATGACGATTCACTCATGACGATTAATAATTTCGTCACTGAATGAGAGCATTCGATGACGAATTTTGCAGGTTCGTCATTAGTCACAAGTGACGGAGCTTTGGCACGAAGAATAATGACGAAATGGAAAGGATTGTCATACAACAACTAAACTAAATCGTCATTGATTGTTTGGCTCTTCAACCTCCCAGACGATTGCCTACCCCGTCCATTTTATTTATTGTGCAAAAAAATTCTATTTTATTTATTGTGCAAAAAAATTGCTCCAACAATGGTTGGATCTCACAGCCTATCGGTGGATAGGTGCAAGCCTTACCATTGCAACCCTCACTATTTTGTGATTAGAAGAGAATGTTTCTATATTTGTTCTTAGTACATTGCGCCGTGGCGGGTGCCCCACCGAAGACTTGGCCGGTCCCACGTCGATGACGTGGCAATGAGTTCCCACCAGCTGCCGTGGCGCGCAGGCCCACCTCCAGCATGCCTGCCCCTCCGTTTATTTTTTGCAAAAATAATATGGCCGCATGGGGAATCGAACCGTAACCAACCGCAAGACAGGGACAAGGCGTTACCAGTATACGACAAGCATGATTTTTTACTAGTATGCATATTACGATATCATGTTATTTTTTGTTTTGTCGATCGACTTGGGCCGTACGTGCGTCATGAGTCTGCACCTGGCAATCCATGGCAATTGGCAAGTTGCAATTTTGCAAGGATGCCCACTCTTCGGGTGTCATAGGACTATAGGAGTACAGGACAGGATGGAGCACCCAGGTTGCTCGTTTTAGAACGGCCGCAATGCATTGTTGGGCTTGGTGGTTTGATACATGGTCGCGTGCATGAGGTGGCCGGATACGTGGTCCCTATTAGTCGTTCATGGGCCGTACGTGCGTGGCGGCTGGTCCCGTAGCTTGTGCACAGACGCGCGAGGGGCGGTCATCGGCCGCGGAGCTGCACGAGGGACGACATCCGGCGGTGGAGCTTGTGTGCAGACGCGCGTTGGAACAGGCGCGGCTAATGAGAAGGGGAAATTTTTTCTTCATGGGAAGAACACGGGCACGGAGGGGGTACAGAAACGAACGTGAATTTAGTTTGGATTTAACTAAAACTGTGGTAGTGATCCATTGAAAACACTTCAATAGCACAATGGCAAGGACATTTGAGTATTCCCCTGAGCTCCCAGGTACGAATCCTGTTGGTGCCAATTTTTTATTTGTCAACATTTTTTGTGTTTATTTTTTTCTCTAAGGTCCACTTTTTCCTAGATGTTTAATTAGTATAGTATTGCTTCTAAGGACAACAAAGTCTGAACTGATTTTGACAAAATTTACATGCACTAATATTTTTAGATCAAAGGCTTTTCGCCCGGCTTTATTGAAAGCTTAACGGAAGCCCACGATCCAGTTCGACACTGGGGAAACCAGTTTTCACAGCAGCTCACAACTCTGAAACCTCTTACTCTCACCACTCTAGCATCAGCTCTACCGAACTCCTAACCAACGACTCCTGACAAATTTACAAAGCAAAGTGCAACTCCAGGGATATTACAGTTTTGCCAAACAACAAATGCACTTTAAAGCTCGCGTGGCAAACTGCAGAGCACCGCCACCACTCTTGTACTGCCATCTTCATCTTCACTCAATTTCCGTCGCCCTTGTTGTCAGCAGAGCGATCGCCTCCTCCAGCTTTGGCTTCATCTTCGCCTTCATAAGTGGAGTCCATGACTTGAGTAGCGTTAGCGTCAGAGTCCTGAAGATCGCCGCCGCCGGAGAGGACACTACTTTCTTGTCGAAGACCGCCTCATTCCTAATCTTCCACAGTGTCCACAGAGCACCTGCACAAATGTGAAAGTACATCTTCCTCATTATACCTCTGCAATCTCTTATCATATCATGAACGAAAATAGAGCAAGACATCGGGGATTCACACCACCCAAAATTATCTCTCAAAAAAGCCCATAAAAATACAGCTAGGGGGCACTGAAAAAGGATATGGTCAGCTGTTTCCAGCACCCCACAAATCACACACTCAGGACTGCCATCCCATTTTTTCAATTTCAGTTGTACCCCAGATTTAATTCTGTCATGAATAGCCATCCACAGAAAAATCTTAACTTTCAGTGGCACATTACTATGCCATATGAACATCAATTCTAAGTCCCTAACCCCACCCGTAGTAAGCTCTTTGTATAGAGATTTAGTTGAGTATTTGCCAGATTTTTCCAAAGCCCAGGACGTCTTATCCACCCCATCAGATAGTTCTACCCCTTGAATCAAGCTAAGCAACTCATACCACTCTTCTCTAATCACCCCCACCAGTTGTCTTCTAAACTGAATCTCCCAATCTCCTTCCCCCCATAACTCGCCTACGAGGCCTCTTTTTTGACAGCAATTTGAAACAGGTTTGGAAAAGCTATTTCAAGAGAAGTTTCCCCTAGCCAAACATCGAGCCAAAATCTAGTCCGACAACCACCTTGCACCCGCATGATCCCCGCCTTTTTGATAAGTATCTCTTAAATCTAATAGTGATCTCTAAAATTGTGAGCCACATCTCTTCTTAATTTGGTATATGCTCTTATCTCCTAGGTATTTGTTCCTCAACAGTGTACAACACAAACCCTTATCACCTCTTTCTAGCCTATCTATCCATTTCACCATAAGACTCTTGTTCATAGCTCTTACATCAGTGAAGCCCATACCTCCAAATTCTTTTGGTCTAGCCATAGCTTCCCATTTTATCATATGATACTTTCTCTTCTTGTTTGTCCCCGCCAATAAAACCTTGACCTTATTGTGTCAATTCTTTGGAAGTTCCCTTCATAGAGGTAGTAGACTCCCATGGTATACATGGGAATACTAGAAAGACATGACTCCAAAGAATATTGACTTGCCCCCGAGAGGAAAGGAACTCACATTGCCAGGTTCCTAATCTTTTATCCAACTTATCCTCCACAAATCTTAATTGAGCTTTTGAAATCTTATTAATGCCGATGTGCATCCCCAAATATTTCATTGGGAAAGCTCCTACCTTGCAATTCAATATCTCAGCTGCACATCTCTGTTCCTCTTTATCCAAGCACACCGTAAATATCTCACTCTTCTCATAGTTAATTTTTAGACCGAGACATAGCCTCATAACCTCGCTAAGATCATTTTCACATTCTCAGTAAACTCTCCAACTCATAATGAAGCATGATGATCGTGTCATCAAGCATATTGTAGATGTGATAACCCCCGGTGCACCAAGTGAGGTACTACCCCCCGATCACACACCCGCCTCGCTTTTGCCTTTGTTAGCATGCTAGATAAGGCATCAGCTGCCAGATTAAAAAGCAATGGGGATAGTGGATCACCCTGCCTTAGCCCTTTGTAACTCCTAAAGAATTCACCTCTCTCACCATTGATATCAATACAAACTTTCCCCCCTCTGACCACACTATTGATCCATTGAATCCATCGAGGATTGAAGCCCTTCCTTATCAGAACCTCTTCCAGAAAGTCCCAGCTCACTTTATCATAGGCTTTCTCAAAATCAAGTTTAAGAATAACTCCTTTAGTTTTAGAGATTTTAAGTTCATGCAATATCTCCTGTAATATCACAACCCCTTCCAATATGTTTTTGCCTGGTATAAAAGCTGTTTGATATTGACTAACCACTTTGTCTATTACCCCGTAAGTCTTATGTCAATACCTTTGTGATAATCTTGTATATCACATTTAGTAAGCATATTGGCCCGAATCGCCGATATTGTTTGCTGGTTTAACCTTGGGTAGTAGGATTATAACTCCATAGTTCAATCTCCATAAATCAAGTGTTCCTTCATGTAACCTTTCTAACATTTCTAGCATCACACCCCTCATTTGTGGCCACATCTTTTTAAAGAACTCTATAGTAAATCCATCGGGACCAGGTGCAGTATTATTTCTTATCTCCTTTATCACTAAATCGAGCTCTTCACCGTAAATGGTCTAGCTAACCATTCATTTTCAGCTTGGTTTAATCTCTCCGGTCGGGGCCCCACATATCTCTATTCATATGTAAGTCGGCAGTAGTAGCTTGACCAAACGGCTCTTTATAAAACTCGTCACATGTATCTTAAGATCTTGAGCCTCCGTAATTATTTCTTCCCCATTTTCAAGCATAGAAATCTTCATTTTCCTCCTTCTCCCATTAGCAGTTTATGGAAGAAGCTAGTGTTTGAGTCCCCCGTAAAACCCATCTCTCTCCACCCCTTCTCTCGCCATTGTAACTCCTCCTCAATTAATAACTTTTGAAATTGGTCTTCCAAATTATACCTCTCTTCCCATTCTTGAAAAGAAAGGGACCTAGACTCACTCTCCCTATCCAGTCTCGAAATCTTATTCTCGCAACTCTTGTTTAACTCTTTTTTGTTGGCTATCATTGTTCACTCCCCACCCTTTAGCTGCCCTTCTCGCATCGGAGACAATGTGCCGTTGATCTAAAACATCATATTTAAATCTTATGGGCCACTTCTGTACCATCCACTCACGTAACCCAACCCGGTGTAGCCACCGATTGTTGAATCTAAAATAATGAACATTCACACTAACTCCTCCACCGTATCCAAAATCGAGGATTATGGTCGACCCTACTCTTTGGGTCGTGAGAACTGAAATTAGATTAAATTGGTCCTCAACTCGAGCTGAAATCAAAACTCTATCAAGCACACTTAAAATCGGTGGAATTTGTTTATTGGTCCAAGTATATCTACTCCCACTCCTATCTACCTCTCTCGAACCTGGTTATTAATAACCTCATTAAAAGCATCCATTAACCCCAAATTAACAATCCCATTTGACTTCTCTTCAACCTTTCTGACTAAATTGAAATCCCCCCCCACCATGGATGGCAAAGGTGATTCTTGGATTAGATTCTGCAACTCTTCCAGGAACTCTAATTTCTGGTCATCATGGGCAGGCCCATAAATATTTATTAGCCTCCATTCAAAATTAGAAACTCTCATTTTCAACTCTACACTCTGGAAAAATTTCCCCTGCTTTGGATTCTGATTGTAGCCAACTCTTGATCAACTCCTAAGAGAAGACCCCCGAGTGGCCATCACATGGTTGGTATAACCAATACATATCTCTATGACCAGCAAATCTATCAAGCTCTCTCTGTCTAAAAGTTGTTTTTATTGTCTCTTGAATACATATACAGTCAAAATCATACTTGGCAATTAACTCTAAAAGATTTTTTCTTCTTCCTGCATTCCCCAACCCCCTCACATTCCAGAATAATATCTTCATTTTTTTGGGGGGTTTAGGGAGGTGGTTTACCACCATCATCACTCTTTGAATTCTTTTGCATAACATCTTCACCATAACTCTTATTAACTCTTAGGTCATCATCTCTATTTTCATAACTCTTATTCTTACTGATTTCTGCATAGTACTCACGTAAATGCCACATACTTGCATAACTCTTTCAAAACTCTGCCCAGACCCATCACCATGGGCCCCTCCCTCTGGATTTAACTCTTTTATGCTAGAACTACTGCATTCAGTAACACAGGGTCTCTTCTCACCTCCTTCTGTATTAACCTCTTTAGCGTTATTGTCACACAACTTATCTCTAGCTTTTTTCAAGACTTGCAAAGCTTCCTCTTGAGCTTGCTCAGTCGAGACAATCTCATAAACTCATTGTTATCAATAGGCATACCAAACATACGGTCACTATTATTCTTACCATTACTAGTATTATTCAAGCAAGAATCAGAGGTTAGAGTAGAAGTGCCTGAACATTTACCTTTGTTTTTGGCCAACCGCTTCTTTTTTTCCAAAGCATCTTCCTGAGCTTTCTTCTCCATAGCAGCTTCCATCACCGTCCTTCCATCCCACATCACTCTATAGCTCTGCCTTGACGCCACCTTAGGAGGTTTGACATTGTCTCTCCCCTCTTGCCTTGCACCATCCCCAATCTCTTCCTTCTCCTGGGATGCATCTTCTGCCACATCCCCACAGCTAGTTTTGCCCCCCATCTCACTCAGTTCCTGCTTTTGAGCAGATTTTTCATCTTGTGCTCCCCCTGCAAGTTCCCCAGCATAGAAGTCTTTAGCTACATCATTCAAGCTCTTAAATAGGTCAGAGAACTCCAGCATTTCCCTGCACCCAGTAATAGGCACTTGAGAAGCATCATTCATTTCTTCTGCATTCTGACTTGTAGTATTCTCATCTCTTTTCCTTCCCTTATGGTCAACATTCCCATCTCCCATTTGTTGAGACCCATCTCCAGATTGTTTCCCAGCCATATTGTCCCAATCCATTCCTTCCTGAGAATCTGGATCCTCCTCATCTGTGGCCTCCTCCTCATCATCATCTTCATTGAAGTCATCGTCATCATCAGGCCTTTTGCTAGGAGGGTATTGGCTCAATTTATCTGAGTAGTACCATGATATCTTCTTCCCCTTCTTATTGATATAGACAGAAGTTGACCCCTTAATCTGTGTGGGATCAGGTGTAGCAACCTTGATCCACACAGCTTTCCACAGCAGGGAGGGAATGTGCACCTCTTCAGGATCCCCCATGAGCCTGGCCAACTGCATGACAGCTTCTTCATTTCTGGCGATCTTGGGAATACCCACTGCCCTGATCCACACAGATTCCAACATCTGGAATGTCCCTGGTTCAAGAGTGGTCTCTTCCACCACCACCTGGATAGGAGAGGTGACACATTGAAATCTTCCTCTGTTCACCAGCAGATTCATAGCAGCCCTGTTTGGTATATTGGCAAGGAACTCACTTCCAGAATATCTCTTAACATCATAATCCCACTGATACCCCATTTGGTATTTCAGCTCATCAGTTATCCTTTTCTTGGTTCCCCTCCCCTCTAGCACAGAGATGATAACTCTTATTACCTCATCATTAGCAACCTTCTTTGCCTTGGCAGTCTCAGGAACATTCAAAGAGAAGAAAATATGCCCAGGCAAACCAACCCCACAGATCTGCAAACCCTTTGAGCTAGCATTTCCTTTGGCCATTCTAGGCTCAACAACTGGGGCCATCTTAGGTCCCGAAGCAAAACCACCTTGGGGCTGAGCAATCTTGTGTGTAATCTTAGGCTTCTTGTTTGGGCAATCATGTGATTTATGCCCAGTATCAAGGCACGCATAGCAGAGAGAAGGGTTAGTGCATACCGACCAGTGATGACCCTCCCTCCCGCAGTTGTAGCACTTGATAACCGAGCCTGATGATCCTTGTCCATAATCTCCATACTGGATAGATCCTGCACGCCGATCCGCCAGATGCCTGCGCAAATCTTCATCTGCAACTCTTTCCCCCTCGAAATCACCACCTCTTTTGCGCCCGAACTCACCCCCAGCTTGAGGATTCCCCACTCCATCCCTCTGGCCGCGCCCATCTCTGCGCTCCTCCCTTCTTGGTTGATCATCACGGCCACCTCGACCTTCTCTTGGACGGTCTCCCTCTCTTGCATCTCTTGGATTGGCACCTCTTCTCTCCATCTTCTTTGCTACCTCCACGAACGATCTTGAGTCAGTGGTTTTGGGAATAATCCGGCGAAGGTGCTTCGCTTGAGCACCGTATCGCCGGATTTCCTCACGGGTGGCTGGGAATCGCTCGGCGTTCGGGTCCCAAACCCTAGCTCTTTCCACCCAGACCCACCGAGACTGCAAAGGTTCTGGGGGCGGCGGCGGTGGAGGAGTGTATGAGTGAGAGAAAAGGGTTTCTAGGGTTATACCACTTTGGGCCGGCCCACATCCTTTTCCTCGGCCCAACACCTTCTTCTCCTTCCTCCCGCCCAAACTCTGTTCCTCCCCAACTCTGCTCTGTAATGGCGGAACCAATGCCCTCATGATCTCATCAGTGGACCGCACAATCTCACTTGCCTTCTTCATCTCTTCCGATCTCTTACTTGCCCAAGTAAATTGGATCGGGACCTTAGCAATCATCAACGAGTCATCATTCACCGCCGCAACTGGAGGACTCGGAATCGCACCTCTTGTCATTGATCTCATCAATTTCTGTGACTGAGAATGTTTCGGGAATCCGCACGAAATCGAATAACTCGAGCTATGCTTCAATGGCGGAAACTGAGCTTGTAGCCATTCTTCTAGCTCCATCTCTTCCGAGCTCTTTTGAACATCCCTTTTCCCTTTGGGCGAACTGAATTCTGCACATCCGTTCCTCAACTCTGAAACCTCCTGCACACGCTCCTGCGACGATCCAGCAGCATCCAACTCGATCGATCGTACCTTGTACGGGGGAACCGCAAGCGTCAGCCTGCGATTCCCCATCGAAATGCCCCCAAATCACTCAACCAAACTCGACCTCGTCACGATCTGTTCAAAACTCTGAACCTCTGCAACCGCACACGACGAGGAACTACGGGGAATCGGAGGAGACGACAAGGAATCGAGAAAATACCCCGATCAATCGACGCGGCGTCGACGCCTGAGTAGAATCTCCTACTTTTCACCGCTCCAAGCCGACCCAGTCGCCGCCGGTGATCGCCGGAGTGCTCCGCGAGGGGCAGTCGCCCTCTGTCTCCTCTCGGCCAGCGCGTCCTCCTCCGGAATCGCGCTTTCCACCTCCTCTCTACATGCACTAATATTGCTTCTCACATATATCATTGTCACCAAGTGAGACATGTTCATGGTACTACAGGATCTATAGTACCAATTTGTTGAAATTATTTGAAACTTTAGTGGGATATTTATATATAGAGCTAAACAATGATGTTGTGTGCACTTGTGCAATTTTCTCGACCAAGTTAACCTATTATTGTAATTTTTTATTCGATTAGTGAATGATAAATGTTAAACATACCCACAATAGTTCTAATTTCTCTTTTTAATCCACAATTAAAACTTATATCTGGTTTTCTCTATCATACAAACTTAAAATTTGATGCCTTTTTCCCCTAGATTTCTCGAAAAGCACACGTTCCGTCTTAACAGATTCTATTCAATTAAATTACAGTCCTAAATAAGTCTAAGAATCTCAATTAAAAATCAAAATTTAAACTATTGAATAAGTGTGGTTTTCTATTGAAACTTTGACTATAATTTATAACTAATTTTTTCTCTCATATAACTTCAAATTAAAATGTGATGATTTTTTCGAGAAGTTTCTAAAATTTTACTCTATCAATTCATTGTGTGTAAAGATGGGTCTCCCTTTGAACCGAGCTGTTAGCCCCTTTTCTAGCTTGGTTCTTTTTGCAAACCGTGCGTCTTTTAGAATCACATTATTAATGACCATCTCCACTTGAGTACCACATCATGTCCTACTTGTTAGTTCTTCGTGACCTTCTATGTCCTAACATCTTGCACTGGTTAGGTAGAACCCGCGTCTTATACATTAGTTAGGTTGGTCACCATGTCTTGCTAAGCTGCAACTTCATCTCCACCTGATTGCCATGTCATGTTTTACTAGATGGTTCTTCATGGCCTAATACCTATGCCTCAGCACAACTTGCACTAACATTCATCATGTTTGTCTAAGTGGCACATCATCTAGGCTCGATTACCATGTCATGTCTAGTCAGATCTTCACGACCCACTACCTTAATATGCCCTAACACATCTTGCACCAGCTATGTAGGACTCATGTCTTGTGTGTGTAGTTGAGAGAAAAATAGCCATCAAAAGATGTGTATTGATAGATTTTTAATAATTTATTTCATGATGTCCAAGAGAACTATAGTATAAATTAATATTGGTAATAATATGATTGTTCGTAGTAAATCCATTTCAAATTAAAATAGATTTTTGATAGATTTTTTGTTTTATGGTAAAGTACATAAATATTTATTCACAAATATTATATGACTTTAGTTGGGCAATCACGTTTCACAGGCACATAGATTACAGATGCCTTCCGGGCCAGATTACAGATACTATGTACGGACTCATGGTAAAGTATTGTTTTTTGTGAAAGTAATAAAGTATATAAAAACAAAGGAAATTTGGCGCCCATAGATTTTTCACTTGCCGCCCGCCCAGGCTCGCCCGCACTCCTGCAATTACGGAGAAATCGCATCTAACCTCCCCACCCGCATAACCGAACCAGTCTTCTCATTCCCCATCTATCTCGCCACTTGCTAAGCTGGAGAGGACACAAAGAGAGATGGAAGAGATGAAGAAGCTGAGAGAGATAACCAAGGCAATGGAGGAGAACAACGCGCTGCTGAAGCGTATCTTGTCCCTCAACAACGCTTCTTCGACATGATCGCTCTTCGTTGCTGCTGGCTGATTAAGCAAGGGCCTGTGCTGGTGATTTTGTTTAGGCTAATCTTATGTTGCTGGTGGTTGCCTACTTTATATTATTAGTTGTGATCTTACTGTGAACTAAGATGAACTACCACCTAGATTGTTATGTCGAGTTATGTGTGAACCAAGTCTAGTAAGTTGTGTGGTCTGTGGTGACTGGAAACCAGATCTGTTCATTTCTGGAAGTTTATGGTCATGTTAATGTTATTTGCATTTCCTATTAAAAATAGAATGAGCACCCGTGATCAAATTCTGGTTCTTTTATATGATGATTTTGTATTTGATCTCGTGACGATTCTATAATTTGATCTCGTGATGATTTTTTAATTTGATTTGTGACGAAAATGAGAACCAATCAGACAAGGACACGTGGAAAAATCAGAGCCCGCCACGTGGACTAATCACAGACTGCCACGTGGCCCTTTAAAAAAGTGAAAATGG
Organism: Themeda triandra; assembly: GCA_018135685.1. Taxonomy (NCBI): domain Eukaryota; kingdom Viridiplantae; phylum Streptophyta; class Magnoliopsida; order Poales; family Poaceae; genus Themeda; species Themeda triandra. The sequence goes on from JAENPR010001302.1 coordinate 41,370, forward strand.
ACCCTCCACATCACCTGCCACGTCAGCTGACACGTGTCAAGCCACGTCAGCTGACACGTGTCAAGCCACGTCAGCTGGACACGTCACCTACCACGTGGCCGTGCCACGTGCGCATGACACGTCAGCTGCCAGCGTGGCAAACGGCGTTTGGCAGCCTAACGGAGCGCCAAGCTATGACGAAAACAAGGCCTCATTGGTGACGAATCGACTTCGTCACTGAATGAATTCCATTCGGTGACGATGGCTATTTTGTCATTGAATAAATTTCATTCAGTGATGAAAATAGTCGTTTCGTCACCGTTGTTAATCAATGACGCTCATTCCATGACGAACCTATTTTCGTCACAAGTTCGTCATAGAACAACATCGGTGACGATTTTGGAGTCTTCCGTGACGAAAGTGGAACGTCGTTGATGAGCACTTCCCTACTAGTGCTCCTAGCATCAAGTTTGCTACGCAGCAATTGTGAAGCCAGAGCCAGAAAACTTAGATAGGAGATTGATCCGCTTCGGGATTGATCTCAACACCATCCCAAAGGAGGAGCCTGAGTCCAAGGCCATTGTTCTTGCTGAGCCAAAACCTCTAGCCTCTATCCCTCCAAAACCCCAAGCCTACAGCCATTGCTATTTCGCCCAACCAGTCGTCGCTGCACCCAAGCCTTTGCTCCTAGATGGACCTCAACCAAAGGGTCCCATTGTGAAGCTCCCTGAAGGCACCAAGATCCTCCCTCCTAAGCACAATGAGATGCTTATGGGAGTGAAGACCAACAAGCAAGGGGAGATCGTCTGTGCTAGATATAGCACTGGAGAGCGCTCCTATTTTGAGGGAGTCCGTGCTCACCCGAGCAAGGTCAAGTTCATCCCTCCAAAGGAAGCCCCAAGAGCAGCTCTCGCCACCTCAGAAGCTCCAAGGAAGCGTCGCAAGACCGTTGCAGACTTAGAGAAGGAGTTAGAAACTCAGCGCGAAATTATTGCATCTCTGCAAAATTGCCAATGTGTCCAGAGCAGTAGTATTGTCACTGTCATAGATAGACTTCGTACGCTAGAGAAGAAGACGGATAAGTTAGAGAAGAAGTTAGACGCTCTGGAGAAGCGAGTTAATTAGACAAGATTTATCTTAGCATCGGAAAGGCCTAGGGAGATTTAGATTGCTCAGTTTAAAGTTTAAAGTTTTAGTTTGCAGTGTGCTTAGTTAAAGTTTAGCTCGATCTTAGTTCATTTCAATACTTGTAATCCAGGCCTTAATGAAGATGAAATAAAGTTTTCTAGTTATATTTATTATTGGATATGTGTTGCCTCTTTTGTCTCCACCTTGTTGTGAATAAAGATAACAGGAATCTAGTGTGGGGGAGGCAACCGACGACGAAACTAACGGATATCAGCGAAACAGCAAAAATATTTGAAAAATATGACATAAAGATCTCGCTCGGCGAAGCGGACCTCGAGGGGCCACCTGCTAGAGGCGGCCGACCCAAATCTTGAGGCGCCCACCCCTGAGGTGGGCCCACTTGGCTCCAGCTTTCGTCCACGGTCAGTTTGCTTTCCTACGTTCCAAATTTTATACCGATCACGTTTTTCGATTCATTTGGGGAACACCTTGAATTAAATCACCCGCTATATATATTGAGAAGGTAGATTATTTTAATCATGACCCCAAGATAGACTCACACCATGATAATTCCCGGGAATCCTCATTCTTGTTGGGAACGTTATTTATAGGGACCCCATTTTACTTAAGTTGTTGTGGACAAGTGAGATAGCATGGACCATGAGAACCCGATTTCTTGATATCTAGTTGCTTGGAGAATTTCTTTTTCAAAATCTTAATATTTTAGCTTCACTTCTCCTCCGTGGTAATAAATGCCTATAGAGCCTCGTCGACAAAAATCGAAAGACCAAAGACATAAGCTTTTTATTTGTGTTGAGAATAGTCTTGGCGGTGTTAGAGCCAAGAGAAGGGTCTTTACTCATTTGATCAAGTGCACTTACACCCACATATATATCTGCTGCTCCTACACTGGGAGTACGCAAAAACATGCTTTCCGCCATTTATCCATCTCCTACACTGGGAGAGGATACATACATTTTTTAGGACTTCTATATGCTCCAAGGATTGTTATCATCATCTAGTATTTTTGGAAGAAGATTATCATCATCATCGTATCATCATCATCATCATCATCATGTTCAAGAAAGTTATTGTATCCAAGATTGAGACATGGGCTATGCAAAAACAAGTTGTTAAAAAAAGAAAGAAAAGAAAGAAAGAGAAAAGAGATAGCCTATGAGCTCCAAAGCATTCTGATCCTAAGAGTAGGAAATTCAAAGAAGCTCAAAGAGTTATTCGAAGAAAATCAATTCATCATTCAAGAGAAGATCAGCAAAGCAATACTCAAGATAAGACAGTGCAAGAGAGGGAAGGAGCATCATTATCATCAATTTAGCCACCAAATATTCCACACACTTGCACACACTTGATCTAGAGTAAGGTCCCCCTCTCCGTGGTTCCCGTTTTTTGACTAATCAATATACGCAGTAAAAATGCTATTCCTTGAAATACCCTAAACTCCACATAAGCCTTTATAGAATAGGAGGCATACCCTTCACATGCCTCAAGTGAGTTCCATAAATACTACATACATTGAGAGATTTGAGTGCTCTATTCATAATGGTGAGTTCTACAAATACCACATATAATGAGTGATTCGAGTGTACTACATGATGTAGAAGGGTAAGCTAAGTTTTCTTTGCAAAAATATTATAAAAACTCCAAGTGACAGGATTGACAGAAGAAGGATCTCTACTTAGCGCTGTTCCATCTTTCAACTCCCCAAAGTTCAATGGTAGACACTTTGAATCCCGCAGTGCAGGTATGATCAGGGATCATCTAATGTTGATGTCTTGGTTTGAGGCTATGCTTAAAGTAATCCATCCTTTTCCTCGAGGACGAGTAAAAGACAAGTGTGGGGGAGTTTGTTGACGGTTGTTAACTCATAAAATTAACCATCAACTCAGCATACAAATGGACTTTTTTATAAATACTTAATAGATATAGGGTTACCACTGACAGAATTCCACGAGTTTTGGTGAATATCTATTTCTGCAAGGTGACAGCTGAAAAAGATGGTCCACATGTCGGGTTTACATAGAGAGAAAGACCGAACGGGTGAAAAAGTATAATCTAGAAGACTCCAGAAGGCGACACCTGAAGCCTGGGGCCCACCTGGCATTGGCCAGAGTCGGCCGCACCTAGGCCAGGGTCGGCCGCCCCGTCAGCTCAACCAATCAGGTTGAGTCTCGCGGATCCTGCCTCCACCGACTTTGAAGATGAATAATAATTGTCCATTTAGGTCGGTTTGATCCGAGGGCTGTGGTGCATTCTAGGGGGCTATATATTCGAGCCCCGGCCCCGGGAGAAACCCTAATTCATTCTAGACTTGATTAATTCATTCCAGAGAGAGAATTAGATAGAGAAGGGTCCCTCGAATGGATCTATCTCTATAGGGTATTAGTATCAAGAGAGATTGAGAGAGTATAGAGTGCAGGTAGATTTGGAGGAAGCCCGGCCCGTCGGTGTCTCCTCTCCGGTGTACTGCGGGATCAAGTCTCCTAACCCGAGGCTTGGTTTTCGGGATCATTCGGCAATTCAACTTCTAATACTAGTAAGTTCGTTGTTATTATTGTTCTTTGGTTTACATGTTTACTTTATTCACTTCGCGTTGGGAATAGAGTAATCGTTCTTTAGCATAAGCATGATGCTTAGGCTAGTTTCACTTGTAGATGCTCCCTATTCGGCCGGAACCGTGGTAGTAGTGAGAGGGAAGTGACAATCCCTTTATTACCTTTGTAATCCACTTCCCGTTGGTAGGTAAGATAGGTCCTTTGTGCCCGGTTTAGCATCCTATGCGGTGTCTTTTCCTCAGGTACCCCCTTAGAACAATAGTCTCAAAGCTTGCCATAGGTTAGAAGAAGACTGACGAAGGAGTTCTCTCTATATCGCTTAATTCTCACTTGACTAGCAGCCCAGGGGTAGAAGAAAAGATCGGGTTAGTCTATTGCACGTTTTCTCCTAGCGGATAAAAACAAATACGATACTCAGGACTTATCTCCCGGGTGAAGTGCTCACCGATATCCGTGCGCTTGCGGATTATTTCTCTTTGATTCTTTCGTGTGCGTATCTAGTGTCAACACCATGGCGAACAGCTCTACGCCGCGAGGTCCCGACCCCAAGCGGCGCTGCTTCCTCTCCCAGCGGCGCATCGCGTTCCTCTTCAACAACGGCGGGTCTCCGGCGCAGCCGAGCTCCTCGCGACCCGGGTGGCCTGACCCTGCTCCTCCGCCCTCCGCGACTGGAGCTCCGACGTGGATGCACGACAGCGAGCTCCCTGCGCCGCCGCACGGCGGCCTCCTCCTCTGGCGCTTCACCTACATCGGTGTGGCTGCGGCTCCGCGCACGCTATGGGGAGGGTTGTGTGGACTCGACGTACGGCGGCAACCAGTGCGCGCGCGACCAGCCGCGCGTGGGCCTCGCGCCACTCCCCGTCCTGCAACCGTCGACGGCCCATCTTCAACGACCGTTGGCGGCTCCTGTTCAACACCATGGAGCTGGCGACGACCCCTGGACGGCGGCGCGTCGCGTCGCGTCGGGAGGGAACTGGGCGGCCGCTCGTCACGTGAGTGCTCCGCAGCGGCCTCGCCTGGCGCCCGGGCGCGCGCGTGCAGCGCTCCGCCGCGGCCTCGCTGGGAGAGCGCGCGGGCCTCGCTGTTCCATGGGTAGCTCCCCCCTGCTTCGACCGCGGTGAAGGGCGGAGCTCCCTTCGACGTCGGCTCGACCCCCTCCTTGCTCACTCCGGCGCCAGCCCCTCCGCCGCACGCCAGCGTGTCAGCCTGGCCTCCGCCTGCCATGGCCGTGTGCCTCCCCCACGCCCAACATGGATGGAAGGACTGGATAGTCAGGAAAAGAATGAGCGAGGGGGGTTTATGTAAAATTTTGAGTTGACGTGGCTGCCTTTGGACTTGTATTGCGCTGCGGTGAAAGTTGGGATACCTGAATAGTCACTTTGAAAGTTCGGATACCTAGATGGGAAGTGCCGGATAGTTCGGATACCTCCCATGCAATTTACTCTTTTTAAGTGGTATTAAAATACTACTAGTCTAAGCACATGAGAATTTCGCTGAAAGATATTTAGTAGAGAAAAATTTATACTAATTTTTGAGTGTTAAAACGCTAGACTTCACTAGGAGGACTAGAAAAATCTGCTTGTGACGGGGCCACCTTTCGTGTTTCATTCGTTCTCTACCAGTTCTTGTCATACATGGTACTATAATATATATGGGCTGGAATTTCTTACGCTTTGGGGCCTTGTGATGGGCCGGCTAGCAGGTTACGCATCACTAGTGAGCAGCAATCATAAAAGGGAGAGGCACAAGACGAAGAGAAACAAAAAATATTTTGACAAAGACAAATCGAGGTCAGGAAGGTGGCCATCTTCCTCCTTTTTACCAAGATTCCCTGCAGCAATCTCCTCTGTTATTGCTCACGGTGCTAGCTTGACCTCACCGACGGCCATGATTCGTGACGGTTCTCTGACCTTCACAAAACCCTAGCTGGTCGATGATGTTGCAATTGCCATCGTGCACCACCCCACCTCTAGGGTACTAGCGATCGGCCATATGCGCATTGTTGACGCCGAAATTGATCCGGCGGCAAACACACCACACGTGGGCTTTAGGCGCCCTCGAGGTAGCCCTAGGCGACCTGCAACGCAGCGTGACCGGCAAACCGATCTAGAGATCAATAGGCCGATGTAGAGCTCTTCGACGGCCGGAGATAACCAACACCTTTCGCGGTGAAGAGCGGCGAGGTTTACGAGCAAACCGGCAAAGGGTAATCAACGTGCTTTCATGACGAAGAGCCGGCTAGTTTCCGAGCAAACTAGCAAAGGAGCCGTCGAAGCCCTCGCCTGAGAGGAATCTCGTCAGAGCGAGGAGGTCGTCGGTTGCCCTAGGTCGGCGGATGAGCCTAGGACGCCACCCTTGATCGCCTGGATCAAGCCATGGGCAGCACGGAGCTGGAGGATAGAGCAAAGACAGAAGATAGATTGGTTTTGGTTGTGTTTGTTTGTCGATTGTGTAGTTGGAATACCTCAATCGGCCGTCACCCTTTATATTATAGGGCGGCTGGTCTTTCCCATCGATTCGGTTGCTATCTCGGCTAACCGAATCTCTAGTGTACATCACGTACACATATGTTGCCATATCGGTGTACATACGTTGCCATATCGGTGTACATCACGTACACATACGTTGATCTCTGCTAGCGTCTCTTGATTATTGCTTCTTTGCCTGAAGATATTAATCGTGTCATGCTCGGAGTCCTTGTTTACCGGCTAGCCTGTACAGGATAGCTGGACGTATCTCATGCATATTGCTCCTGCCTATATGCGTATATATGATCTTAAGGCACAAGACTCCATTGCCCATAATTGACGTGCCCACATGTGCCGGCGCTTCTTATTTCCTTGCTTCTTTACACGTTAGTAACTCCAACAAGCCTCTGCATACGTGGGTCCATGATGGAGCACTCAGCATGCATCGTGCCATCGGACTCAAATTACTAAGTAGATAAGTGCTTGGCATGAGCCTTGTGTTCACTAAGCTCTTGGCATGGTTTGCTCAACAGCTCATTTGACTTTACGGCCCAATTTGAGTGTCAATACATGCCCCTCTGTTTTCAGGCGAGGTTTATACGAACCTGAAAACATAAAGCACTAAATAGCAACGATGTCCAACTCATCGGCTATCTAGGATCTAAGACGATGTATACATCGGCCATGTCTTGGTCTTCTTTTTTAACATGAAGATCACGTCCTCCGACGCCGAAACTCGACACTTGTTGAGCCGACATAGGTGATCCTTAATATTTAAACGTACCTGCGATTTGAGGTTTCACCAGTAAAGAATCACCAATGGCTGGAACAAGTGTCATCTTCATGGATTGCAATATTATTGTCAAGCCGAATATTTAATTAAGAAAACATATTCGGCTTATCATGCTCCCGGGCCTTAAAATCATCAGAATAAAGCCTATGGAAGGTTTTCTCACAGCACGATGAGCATTCATCGGCTATATTTATATTTTATCCTCAAGCATATACCAAGGTGTATGCATATTGGCATGATAGATAGTGAAATCTGATGAAGAAGTCGCCAATGATACTGTGACTTTGTTCCAAAAGGTTCCTGTTAGCAATATTGCGACTTCACTGCACTTTTCTGGTTCGGCAAGCCTTGAACCTTCATGTGTGTAGCAGTCAGCATTGACTTACTGTAATTTTTTATTACCAACTGCACACACAGATAACTTCTCACAGATGGGATATAGCACCCTGGAAGTTAAGGCAAAGATCAACCATCCCAAAAATCGATGAGATGCATGCATGTAACTACTAGCCGATTGACACCATTAGTTGTATGTATGTAGCCATCGGCCAATGCTTGTCTGTAGCTACCAGCCTATGCATGTATGTGCCTATCAGCCAATGCATATATGCATGTATATATAACTAGAAAGCACGATTAACATGTTGAATCGGTCCAATTTCGTTAAGGAAGTAGTGGCCACGATTAAAGCATGCACATATATAATCGGCTAATTTTAATAAAGAATAATATCGGCTTTAACTTTGTACTAAAGATAGTAATCAAGTTATCGACCGATTTGTATCATGCCCCCCATGCCTCAAAGTGAACAAGGTAAATCTCGCAGAGGGTCTTCTCATAGCACGATGATTGCAAGCATTCATCGGCTATTTTTTATGCTAAGGGCGATAACAAGGTATCGGCCATAAGAATTCATCCACAAAATACGCAGAACCGAAATAAAATATCTCAGCTCTTGACATAGAAAGTCATTGATAGGCAAAATAATTTTGGAACCCTCTACAATATAAAGATCCATACCAAGGATCAAAATAAGGAGCTGAGGGATAACCATGCCTACCTAGGGATGAATTCCACATTTGCATAGGCAGAGAATATGAGTGATCCCATGACCGATTATTTTGATGATTCGGTGCAAACCTCCAACTTGGCAATTGTTTCTTAAATCTCCTTTCCTTTGTTTTTGTTGCACCGCTTGTCTGAGCATCATCCTTTTGAGCTTGAATACTTCCTTTAGGAGCCCATACTAAGCCTCTTTCCCTAAGCTTCTCTCGCACTAAGTTTCTGCAACTTCTTTCTTGCCACTTTGGTAAACCGATTGAGCATATCGGTTTTGCTTCAGTTTTGGACAGCAGCAATTCCTTTTTGTTCTTCGGCACTCTAATCCTCTTTTGTCCAGATTTGGCACCTACAACATCAAGAGATGATTTTTCTACTTCTTTGTCATCAATAGCCAGATTTTTCAGCAATGTAATCGGCTTTTTAATAGTTGCATCCAGATCTGAACTTTTCTTATTTCGGCCATCATATTTCACACGGTAAACTTGCTTTACCGCTTTCTTCTTTGGTTGAACTCCGGACTGATTTTGATCAAATCGATCATTATAAGATGATGGTTTCTCTGAATATCTAGGAGCTGCATATTCTACATATTGTGGCCTAAAATATGATGGGACATGTGCCACTTCATCAAACCAGCCCCAAGATGAGTAAGGATAAAAAATTCCAGGCTGTGATCCATAAGACATGGGAATTGGTTGCTCAAAAGGAGAATATGTTGCTACTGCGTGAGACCTCTTCTTTTGCCAATTCCTCTCTTGAGATTTGCGCTTTGGAGGCAACCTTGATGGCTGAACTTTCTTTGATCTATTAGCCATATTTGTTTTGCTTATCTTCTCATATTTAGCTAGAAGCTCTTCGAAGCTAAGCTTCGGTCTTCTAGCCTTTTGCTTGTTATGAGCTTTGCCTCCATTAATAATATGAGCATCCTTCCCTTTATCTTGATAGACATGCTCCAAAGAAGGATCCTCATCCGATTTTCCTTACTTAATGGGATCAATCGGCTTTTGCTCTAGTTGGAGAGATTCCACTTGCCCCCCAGTGTCTTCTGAAAATGAAGCGACATTGCTATCCTCTGAAACATGTTCAATTTGCACTTCTTGGACAACAACATTGTCTTCACTTGAGGGCTCCTCATCTCTCTCTCGCACTTGTGTCTTGAGCTTTGAATGAATCGGCTAATTCAAGCCGATTTGAAACTGTTTGCCATCAAGACCAATTGAATCCAATTGGTCTATTTTTGAGCTTCAAAAAATATCAATCGGCCTTTATCAATGGCCGATTGGACCACACGACGAAACATATTGCAACTACAAGTATTATGATCATAGAAATTATGCCACTTGCAATATGTAAACTCTTCTAGGCTTTGAACCGATGGCAAAACATTGTGATCAATGATTCTAATAAAATTATTTTTGAGCAAGTTATCAAACACATGATCACAAAAAGTAAGGTCAAAGGTGTACTTTGATTTCTTCAACCGATTCTTTTGTGGAGTCGGTTTTAAAGCTAGGCAAACGAAGGGATCAGATTTGACATCAATCCATTCGGCCATACCTTTGCAACTACTTTTAGAAAGCTTTATGTTTGACAAACCAGCACCATCGGCCTTACCATGTGGCACAATTTGTTGGCCGATAGAATCTGAATTTGTCTCATCTTCAACAAATATAATGCTATTTCTAATCGGTCTTTTAAAACTATTTTCAAGGATGTGTCTAATAGATGCAGAAACTGAAATAGTATGACCGGATTGGAATTTAAGCAAAATATTTGTATTTTTTACCTTGTTGATCATGTTGGAGAGATGTGTATCCTTGAATTGAATGATGTTGCTTTCTGTTTCCAAGGAATGATCAACAATAGGTGCCGAATTATCCAAAGACGCATCGGCGGCCGTAGGAACCGAAGAATTCAGCTTAGCTGACTGGAAATCGGCTAGGCTGACTTGGGCACTAGTAGCAGATGGAGTCGGCTTAGCCGACTTGAAAGTCAGCCTAGCCGACTCGAGGTCAGCAGAGATGGTCAGCCTCGCTGACTCAGAGGAGGCAGTCGGCCTAGCCGATTGTGTAATCGGCTTAACCGACTTGGAGCAAGCAGGCAACCCTCCTTTCACAGGAGCTTGATCTTCACTAATGATGTAGTAATCACTAGATAAACGCACGACTCCTTTAGCTCCTGAAAAGTCAAGTCTAGCTGGCTTCTGACGCTTTTCACGCTTTTCAAGACTTGGCTTTTGAGTGCCTACTAGTAATCCACTTTTGGCCGATGACTTAATTGTGATCGGCCTTTTCTCATAAACATACCAAATTGTTCATAGAATAAATCCTTTATTTGAGACCATGAAACAATGTATTTAGGTAAAGATGTAAACCATGTAAAAGCAATACCAGTAAGGGATAAAGGAAAATTTCGAATTTTCATATAGTCTTCATCACCGGCATGTGCAAAAGCCAACTGCAAGAGATATGTAGAAATGTGTCCTACAGCGGTTTTATCATCTTCACCACTGAACTTTTCAAACTTAGATACCCGCCATCGACTAGGAGATTTGACATAATCAATGGCTAATATGTATGGCCTGTGATAAGTAGGTACCTGCCATTGAGAGGAGCCACATGGATTTCTAGTTTGGGCTAAATCTTCTTCAATTCGGCTAGAGCTGCAAGTAGCATATGAAGCCGAATCACAAGTAATGGCTTTCTCACACTTTGCTGAATTCTCATTAATTCGGCTTGAGCTAGTGATAACATGTGAAGCCGAATTATAAGAACTACTCTTAACACACCTTGCTGAATTTTCATTGATTCGGCTAGAGTTATATGCAGCCGAATTATAAATAGGAGCATTATCACAAGGTGCTGGATTTTGAGAATAATTGGCTAAATAATTATTATTGTCATAGCCAATTCTCTCATCCATCGGCATGTCTTGTGGTGGAACAACGTATTGCGAACTTATAGCCGATGAATATGAATTTACATGTTGTATGTTGCTAGAAGAATTAAAACTCAATGAATTTTTAGCACACATCGGCTCTTGATCATAATAATTACGATGTGTATAATGAGGAGCATTAACAAAAATATTAGCCGATGCATCATATTTATTGTCATTATTACTGGCAACATCAACATAGGAATTTATAGTACTTGCAAAATAATTATTAGAATTATGTAATATATTTGCATGTTGTACCTCGGGGTAGCCTTAGTATGCGGAATTTGCACTCTGGTGTGCCTCCATATGATCGGCAAGTAATTAAATATGCCTTAAATCTTCTTGGTTCCACGTAGCAAAATTATGGAAACACCAGCTTTATGCCCACCCCTTCTAGCTTGGAACGCTGATTTCTTGAGGCAGCAGTGCAGCGCGTGGCAGATTTGCTTGCTTTGCACTTGGAAACCAAACTGAACGCTCCAGTAAAGGCACGCGTAGTAACACGAGATCCAGTAAGCATGCACCAAATTGCAGCCGATGTATTTTTTGATCGGCTGAAATTCCACGTGATCGAGCTGCTACTTCACGATAACTAGCTTAACTAGTGTATGTATTCAATTCGATGCTCAACACGTGTTGACCAAGGAAAACAATATGTGCACCGTACTCAAGCAACGGAAAGCGCTGTAGCTTTATATGGATCGTAAGAACCAAAGCTATCTGTATTGAGTAGGAAGTCCTGGTAACCAGGACAAAGACTAATCGGCCTTGGTGTCCGATTCCTTGTCCGACTACGAGGCCAAAAGTTGCAATCGGCCTTGCGGCCAGATTCAATGGCGATCGCGTCAAAGAAATAACAGATCAACTAAAAATATTGCTAGGGTAACTAGATTCGACTACAAGGCAAAGCTGAAGCAATCGTTCCCCAGCGGAGTCGCCAAAAAGTATGTTGACGCCGAAATTGATCCGGCGGCAAACACACCACACGTGGGCTTTAGGCGCCCTTGAGGTAGCCCTAGGCGACCTGCAACGCAGCGACGACGCATCGTGACCGGCAAACCGATCTAGAGATCAATAGGCCGATGTAGAGCTCGTCGACGGCCGGAGATAACCAACACCTTTCGCGGTGAAGAGCGGCGAGGTTTACGAGCAAACCGGCAAAGGGTAATCAACGTGCTTTCGTGACGAAGAGCCGGCTAGTTTCCGAGCAAACTAGCAAAGGAGCCGTCGAAGCCCTCGCCTGAGAGGAATCTCGTCAGAGCGAGGAGGTCGTCGGTTGCCCTAGGTCGGCGGACGAGCCTAGGACGCCATCCTTGATCGCCTGGATCAAGCCATGGGCAGCACGGAGCTGGAGGATAGAGCAAAGATAGAAGATAGATTGGTTTTGGTTGTGTTTGTTTGTCGATTGTGTAGTTGGAATACCTCAATCGGCCGTCACCCTTTATATTATAAGGCGGCTGGTCTTTCCCATCGATTCGGTTGCTATCTCGGCTAACCGAATCTCTAGTGTACATCACGTACACCTATGTTGCCATATCGGTGTACATACGTTGCCATATCGGTGTACATGACGTACACATACGTTGATCTCTGCTAGCGTCTCTTGATTATTGCTTCTTTGCCTGAAGATATTAATCGTGTCATGCTCGGAGTCCTTGTTTACCGGCTAGCCTGTACAGGATAGCTGGACGTATCTCATGCATGCATATTGCTCCTGCCTATATGCGTATATATGATCTTAAGGCACAAGACTCCATTGCCCATAATTGACGTGCCCACATGTGCCGGCGCTTCTTATTTCCTTGCTTCTTTACACGTTAGTAACTCCAACAAGCATACGTGCACCTGCACGTGTAGGTCCATGATGGAGCACTCAGCATGCATCGTGCCATCGGACTCAAATTACTAAGTAGATAAGTGCTTGGCATGAGCCTTGTGTTCACTAAGCTCTTGGCATGGTCTGCTCAACAGCTCATTTGACTTTACGGCCCAATTTGAGTGTCAACACGCATATTAGGATTGCCCCTATGAACATATTTGGATTCCTAGGGGCTTAGTGATTAGTGTCTTCCGTGCCTCGGATGGGAGATTATACATCGATGATTGTGATGTGAGTGGGTTGTTTCCAGCACCTCCTCTTTGCAACCCATCGCCAACTTTTGGTGGAGGCCAGGGCGAAGCCTGTCCTTGGCATTGTCAGAAGATCCGCATCTGCTGCGTCAACTGTATGAACACCCCTCTATAAGGTCCTAGATGGCTAGAGAGAGGGTTGAATAGCCTATAATTTTTTTTACAAAATCCACTAAGCAAACTTGTTAGAATAACAAACGACGATATGCAAGTTTTGCTTAGCCTGGGGTGTGTGTTATAAACCGCCTATCCAAACAAGTCTAGTAGATGATCGCTAGTGCACATAAGGACTAGAACTACTAACCAGTGATCAAAAGCTAGCAACAACTACACAAGAGCAAAACCTAGCAAGAGAACAAACTACACAAGAAAAGCTATGAAGGTAAATGCAAGTGAGACGATGATGGTCTTTATACCAACATTGTACAGACGATGTGTCAATCACCAAGATGATGTGCAATCAATCACAATAGGCGACAATCACAATACGAAGACCAATCACCGGAAGACAAGAGACAATGATTTGTTCCCCCGGTGTTCACTTGTGCACCGACAAGCTACATCACCGGTTGTGTCGACCAACACCTAGATGGTTCCCTGGACCCTCAAGTCACTTGCCCCTCAAGGCACGCCCCGCAAGGCACTGCAAGACACCACTCCCAAGTGAGGTAACTCAACACACGCGCAATCCAATAGAGTAGCTTTTGGTGCTCTGTCGAGGAAAGCTTAGGAACCTCTCACAAATCAACCGCATGTGGCCAAGAACAATCTCCTTCTCTTGCCAACGTCTCCAACAACCTCCGACCTGGCTAGGAGCGGTACTCTTCAAGAGTAACAAGAAATGCACCGGCTAAACGATCATCAAGTGCCACTAGATGCAACCACACATGCAAATGCACTTGGAACCACCCAATCTCACTTTGGATTTGCAACCAAACAAGAGAGATGAGTAGGAGGAGTTTGCTTCAGCTCACAAGAATGTCAAGAGTGTCAAAATGACAAGAGAGGTGGCCAAGAGCCGGCCACCAACTATTTATAACACCTCTCAATCGAAACTAGCCGTTACCCTCAATAGCTTCCCGCAGGACCGTCGAACGTGCCAGACGTCCGACGCGTTCAATTTTATGCGCGCCAAACCTCGCATTTCAAACTAGTCGTTGTGCCATTCGTCGGACACGTCCGTAGACCGCCTCGGACGCTGCACGGTTCCTTATTCGGACGCAATCCAAAGAGCATGTAAAAACAGCCCACCATTGGACGCCCCACAGACAGACCGTCGGACGCACAGGCCAGCATCTGACGCGTTCAGTGCTCACTCGCGCCGCTCAGCCCAGCCAGCATCTCCAGCCGCCGAACGTTGATCGTGGGATGCGCCGATGCAGCTCCAGCCGAGCCACTCAGCGCCACAATGGGCCGGACGCTGCCCCAACGTCGGCCGCTCTTAAGCCCAGCGTCTGACGCGCATATATCCGCGATAAACAAGCTGTCGACGACGCCGTCTTTTCCACCTTTGCACATACATGCTAGTCAACAAGTGTACCGACTTGTGCTCCAGAGTTAGCATGTTTTCACCAACAATTTGGTTGGATTGTTGGCTTGACCTGTGTCCATTCAGTTTCAGTTTTCCTAACTTGTTTAGAATCACTTGCCTATCCTGTTTGTGCAGTAGAGTGGAATTTAGAATTTAGAAGGAAGCTTAATGAGTTGCAACTGCATGAATTTGAGGAACTAAATCACAAACTAGAGAATGTTATGCTTTCTGCCGGTAGAGATAAGATTGTATGGATGTTAGATAAAACTTTTCGATATTCTGCTAAATTTTTGTACAATGATGACCTTTAGAGGTGTGGTAGATAGGCATATGGTGATGACGTAGAAGTGTCCTATCCCATTGAAGGTGAAAATCTTCATTTGGATGGTGGCTCATGATAGAATACAATGTGGTGTTCAGCTTAAGAAGAAAAGGTGGCCAGGACCTGAAAAATGCTTATTTTGTTATGTTTATTAGACTTCTGACCATATATGTTTTCAGTGCCTGGTGGCGGTTTTCCTCTGGGCATTAATGATAGATCGCCTGGGGTGGATTATTTCCCCCACGAGCTATGAAATTGTTTTTGCTAAGTTGCTTGACAAATGTCGAGGTATTAAACAGGTGGTGATGTTGCATATATGTGCAGGAACGCTATGGACTATTTGGAAGACCAGAAATGATGCGGTGTTCAACAAGAAAGTGCTGGTGTCCGCTTCGGTGCAGAGGGCCTGTAGCCCGCTGTTGAAGCCGAAGATGAAGCTGGTGGCCGAAGAAATGCTCCATCTGGTGTCTGCCAATGCGGCTATGGGATGAGCTTTTCGTGGGCGTTCTTATATAAAAGTCAGGGCTTTTGGCTGAGTAGTGCGTACTTGGTCTTAATCGTTTTTGCCTACTTTTGGTTTGCTGGAATGCTTAAGAGTTAGGGTCTACTCTAGGGGTCCGAGAGGTTGAGTTTTAAAGCTTCATTTGTAGCTGGTTTCCCCAACAAAACTGTTACCCCCCCCCGCGTTACGCTTTCAATATAAAGTCGGCCAAGTGCTTTTTATCTAAAAACAATGTACTAGCTTTAAGCTAGCTATTATAGAGTTTGGCGTGGACGACATCTCACTATCGGACACCGACACTGGCTCTTTGTCGAGTGCCACGTGATTTACCGAGTGATTTTTTTGGGGGGCACTCGGGAAAGAAGCTCTTTGTCAAGTGCCAAACAAAAAATACTTGGCAAAAAAACACTCACCAAAAAAGCACTTTGCTGAGTAATGGAAAAACATTGGCAAAGAGATGCTCCTTGCCGTTGTAATCTTTACCGAGTGGGCTTTGTCGAGTGTGACACTCGTCAAAGCCTTCAACCAAGTGTTTTCGGGAGCCGATTTGAGTAGTATCTGATCCATACGTACTCCCGCTGCTCCTAAGACAAAGCATGTTATATTCTATAGACAATAAGAATATCAATATCTGCTTCATCAATGACAAAATAAAACTAGAAAAATGCAGTTCATGATGGATATATTGGCGCCTCGTCACTGATATTATAAATAGAGTAAATTGCATGTACTTGTGAGACTGGTTCATCAGGTTTGAAACTGTATTTTTGTGGGCATGAAAGGTCCATGCCCTTTCGTTTTTTTTGTCTATACGTGGACATGCCACGGTGGCAGCTGAAGTGGCCTTTAGTGCGCGGAGTGTAGCGTGACCAACCACATTGGGCTGCACCTTTTTTGCAGAAAGGCCCCTGGAAACCTTGTGTCTTTCTTTCCCAGTTCTATGTCCCTTCTCCCTCTCTCCACTACAAGAGTTCTTAGCTTCTGCGACAATTAGATTATGATGATAACAACCTGTTTTTTGTCACCGTCTGCCTATAGTGCTCAACGTAACCATCGTCATAGAAGGTGGGTCACTAAACAATTTTTTTTTTCAACCACAGAGTGACACAATAGTTCTCAGGACTAGTCAGAACGTATTGAACAGAATACCGCCACATGGTCGGTAACATGACACATATGACGTGGCAAATGACATGGCAATTTACGTTCAGCCACTGTGGACACATACTACAAGAAATGGTGCTTTGCATGACAATCATTTTGGTCACAGACAGTCAAAAATACGTCATCCACCGGTCTTAAAGTTCCCTGTTTTATTCAGACAGCTACTTCTTCGACACGGGATCGATGATACTGCATCCATCTGGGTTTTCGGTTTGAGCTTCATCTACCGCTGGCAACGTCATCAACATTACCTTTCGGTTGCTGGCATGTTTCTTCTTCAACAGCTCCTTCGACCCTCCTTTTACCGTCGCTGTGCGCGGTCAGTCCATCTAGGTGCACGCGTCTCGACGCCCCGCGTATACCCCTCATTTTGGCAGAATCGTCCTTCTCCATGTTGTAGTCGACGCTTGTCTTCTTTTTCTCGTCGCATGAACCTTGATGTATCCAGGTCTTCCTTTGAGGACCTATTTGTAATTTGGCTACTTTAATATAATATATATGTTGTTGTAAAAAAAAAGTTCCCCGAAACCGAACGCCTGCATGGTGTTGAGCAGGCTAATTCTTTATTGAAATCTGCAATTACATGTGGGCCAACTCGATCTTCATTTACTTTGGACTTGTTCTTTTAGCTCGAACCAATAACTAGTCCTAGCTCTCCTAAACCCAAACATGCCCTAAGTGCAATGGCACGGGAATGCTTTGTCACTGAGTATATACCAATATATATAATATAATAATATATAGAAAACACAACTGCAACTTACACTTGCTGGATCAATATCCACGACGTACAGAGGATCGATGATCGACACACATAGTTCATGGATATCTGCACGCGCCACCGTGGGCGGCAGCTTATTTATCATATGCAGGTGTAGTACATACGACCTTTGATCGAGCTAGCTAGCTAGCCGAGATGATGGCGATGGCGAACAGCTAGCTAGTTCTGGGTCCATACAGTCACATATATAGTTTGGTAAATCTGTAAATATATGTTACTAGTGATCGATATTTAAGGCTTTATTTAGGCAGGTACGTTGCCTGCAGTCGTAGTAATATATTATTACTGGGTGGGGAGTGTCGGGTTGCAGTAGCCGACGCTGTTGGCGTCGGAGTTCCGGCCGAGCCTCTTAATAACGTCCTTGACCAAGCTGTTGATGGCCCCTGGTGTAGCGCTGGTGATCCCGGTGGCGTTAACGATGTTGTCGCAGACGCAGTCGTAGACCTCACTCGTGTATAGCTCGTCAAACTCGGCTAGGGTCTGTGCAGATAGCTGACGACCCTTGACGGCCATGACGATTATGTCATTGATGTTGTCGGGGCACCCTGGCTCCGGTTCCTCATCCTCCTCCTCCTCCGGCGGCGGCGGCGGCTGCTGGGCCACCGCGGCAGAGGCCGCCGCGACCAGGAGAAGCGTGGCCAGGAGCAGGGCGGCAGCCGGCGATGAGGACTTCACGACGTCCATTGCTTGGTTTATTTCTTTGTGTTGTAGGCCTTGTTTAGATTGAGGTTGAAAAGTGAAAAGTTAGAATTCTAACTCCTGTAGACTTTCGTTTGTATTTGACAAATATTATCTAATTATGGACTAACTAGACTCAAAAGATTCGTCTCGTGATTTAAAACCAAACTGTGTAATTAGTTAAATTTTTTACCTACATTTACTGCTCCATGCATGAGTCCAAAAATTGATGTGATGGTGATGTGATGGAGAGAGAGTGAAAAAACTTGCAATCTAAACAAGGCCGTAGTACCACGCAGCTTCTGGTGTAGTATGTGTGTGTAGTTGTCTGCCATGTGTGCCTGCTATTTATAGAATGCAGCGGCATGCAGGGTGGCATACTCTCTCTGGGAGCATTAATTCTTTTGCAATTTCGGCACGTGCTATGTACCGAATCGAACCCGTCCGGGCAGGAAAATTCAACCATACTATATATGTGCATCCAAGACTTGCTGAAATCATGTAAGTACATACGTAATATATATGTACGTGCGTACTCAGGCCTATAGACGACGATAGACCTGCAGGCCTTGAAGTTTTGTAGCCAACATTTATTTATTTAGACGTATATATATACGCATGCTTGTTATATACCATGCAAAATTTAGGGTTACCTGTTATAAATAGCGCGTTGACATATCTATCATAATGTACATTGATCATATCAGCACATGCTTGAAAGTTGTAAGCCTTCTAATTTAATTTCTACAAAGTACTGTACGATTTTGCAGCACTACATTTCCAACACTTCTAGCTCTAGGCCGGTGTGATGAGTCCACCCTCTGAACTCATAATGCAGACCAATCAGAATGTTGCACCCACACCCCCCACCCCCCTCCCCCTCCAGCCCCCCTTCCCTCCGCCACTGCTCTGAAGATTTGGTTACGTTATTGCTCTATCTTTGGGTCTTCGTTCGTATGGGGTGCATGCAGGCTTTGTCATGGTGAGCTCAAAATCTACCTTACACAAGTGTGTAGGGTCCGTGACGTCAAGAAGAAGTATAGGCATTACAAAAGTTTTAAACAAAGATTTTGTAAGCGTGTAAACGACTGGTCGGAGTTGCTTCTGGAGATGCTTCGATGGGGTTCGACGCCTTCATGTTGTTGGTTTCCTGGGAAGTCTAGAAGGAGAGGAACCGAAGAACCTTCGATGTCATTTCCAGCACGACGGAGCAGCTGATGCTGCGGATCAGGGAGGAGGTCGACTCCTGGATCACGGCCAGCTACCGGGGGTTGTCGGGGATCGTCGCCCTCGCCGCCTAGCCAGCCCACCATTTCTTTGTGTACCTTTATTAGTGGGTTCATTTCTTAGTTAGTACATCTCCTAAGCTTCACCGTCTAAATCGGTGCTCTTAATTTGTTCGTGTGTGTGGTTGCTCATCATGGAAACGACATCTCACCCTTATCCATGATGCGCCGTGTAAAACAACTCTAATTTCCCTTAAAGCAATATGTGCTTGAGCACACTTTCGAAAAAATAAACAACTGGTTAGAGAAAAACCTTTCAAGTGGGCCAAAAGAGGTTCTTGTTAAATTTTTCTTCTCCTACATATAAAGCCTCCCTATAGATGCAATGAGTGGCCTTAACTTCTCTGTAGGTCTTTGTGATGGACTCGTGCAAATGCTAAGAAACTTTTGCTTGAGTGATGAACATGAAAGAAGGAAAATCCATTGGCTTGTATGGGACAAAATTACCAAACCGAAGCTTAGGTGTGCCATATAGGTTTCCTGGACCTAGCCCTTTTCAACCAAGTTCTTCTTGCTATGCAAGTGTGGCGCCTTTTATATCCAAACGAAGCTTAGAGGTGCCATAGGTTTCCGTGACCTAGCCCTTTTAAACCAAGTTCTTTTTGCTAGGCAAGCATGGTGCCTTTTACAATTCTCCATATATAGCTTATGTGCGAGATTGCTATCTAAAGCCAAAATATTTTCCTCCTGGAAAATCTCCAACCACTGCCGAAAAAAGCGTAATTTGCGTGTGCAATAAGCTTTTCCGAGTGTGAAAAATCGGGCACTCAGCAAAGAGCTAGTCTGTCCGGTGTCGCACTCAGCAAAGTAAGACACTCGCCAAACAGGCGGCTTTGCCAAGTTTCCAGCACTCGATAAAGCACCGCACTCGGCAAACTGGAGGTTTGCCTAGTGTCACAAACGAACACTAGGCAAAGCGCCTTTGCCGAGTGTCAAGCTCGGACACTCGGCAAAGCATGTCTTCGGCAAACTTTTTTTATTTTTTTTGTTCTTGCTCCCAAAATTTTTGAGTAATGCTCCTACAGTACCTTGAACTACATGTTCAAATTTGGTACATTCCCTGTGTTTGCTATATTTCTTTAATTTATTTTGTTTAATTGAATTTTTTTGGATAAGTCAAATTTGAACCGTAAGTCATTCAAAAATAGGAAAAATGAAATCCATATCAGCCCGTGCTTGAAAGTTGTAAGCCTTTTAATTTAGTTTCTACAAAAGTATTGTATGATTTTGCGAACTTCATTTCCAAGCCTTCTAGCTCTAGGCCATGAGTCTCGTAGGTTTGGCTATTCCTCTATCTCTGGGTCTTCGTTCGTATGGGATGCATGCACAGGCTTTGTCATGCATGCCTCGATCACCGTATGTTGTGCTTTTCAAATTTCAATCTGTCTGCTCATCTGGACTTTGCTCTACCTGTTCAACAAGCTCAAAATCTACCTTACTCAACAGAATAATCTACCTTCTCAAATTTTAGTTTGTCCACACTTCGTCAAGAAGAAGCATGCATTCCAAAGTTTTAAAGAAAGATTCAGTAATTAAGCATGTAAATTAAATGACTGGTTAGAGAAAAACCTTTCAAGTGGGTCGTCAAAAGAGATTCTTGTTAAATTTAGTCTATAAACCTTGGAGAAGCATCCTAGTCTATGGCGGTTCGGAAGAGCTTGTTGTAAATGGTATGAATCGATCCCCTTTTGGACTCATTGATGTTGAACCTATTCAACACCTTATTAATGTACATGCTTTGACTTAATCTAATTAATCACTTAGATATGTCTCTGTAGATCTTTATACCAAAATGTAGGATGCTTCTCCAAGGTCCTTCATACAGAAACTATTTTTCAGTGATGCCTTAACATCCTCCACTAACAGAATATTATTCCCAATTAGTAGTATGTCATCTACATACAAGACCATAAACATGAGTGTGCTCTCACTAACTTTCTTCTAAACACATGGTTCTTCTTCATTTTTTGAGAAGCCAAATGATTTAACTTCCTCATCAAAATGAAGATTCCACCTATGGGATGCTTGCTTTAGCCCAAATATAGTATTCATAAGCCCACAAGCTTTTCTAGCATTCTGTTGGTCAGCAAAACCTTCATGCTATGTCATGTACTCATCCTCACTTAGGTTTACATTAAGGAAAGCCATTTTGACATCTATTTGCCAAATCTAGTAGTCATAATACACAATAATTGCTAGAAGGATCCAAATAGAGTTTAGCATAGCGGCATGTTAAAATATTTCATCATAATCAACACCTTGAATTACTAGTCATGCTTTATAGATGTGAACATTTCCATCAGTGTCTATCTTTTTCTTGAAAATCCATTTACATTCAATGGCCCTCACGACATCGGGTGTATCAACCAGGTTCCAAACCTGATTATCTCTCATGGACTCCATTTCATATCTCATAGTTTCAAGCCATCTCTCGAACTTCGGTCCCATTACTGCCTCTGTATAAGTGTTAGCCTCCTCATTAGCCAACAAACATGATGTCACGCTGTCCCGTAGTCAGTAACACGCACTTCACACGTGTGCGACATGCCTGTATTGATCTTCGTGGTTGGGGTTCAGCATGTTGGTCAACAACCATCGTCGGCTCATCTTGCTGCACCACCTCATCAGTGGAAAGTGAAACATTTCCTAGTATTTCTCAAACCTCTTCGATTCGCACAATGCCCCCCACTAACTTCTTTGAGAGAAACTCTTTCTCAAGGAAAACCGCATTCCGAGCAAAAAAACACTTTGTTCTCTCTTGATGGCTATAGAAATAATACCCTTTGGTTTCCCTAGGATATCCCACAAAGATACACTTACCAAATCTGGGCTCTAACTTTGTTGGCGTCAAATGCCTAACATAGGCATCACAGCCCCAAGCCTTTAAGAATGAAAAACTAAGAGCAACTCTAAGAGAGTTGGTAAAAATGGATTGCTAAATCTATGATTTAGCTAATAAATCTATGATTTAGCTAACCTCTAAAATAGAAAACTCTGGAAAAAAAAAATAAAACTCCAACAACCTTTCTATTATAGCAATGCTAGATAGCTAGCCCCATATGCAAACTATATTTACCATGCGAGATTCTAGGAATAGCCAACTTGTACAAAACAAGATAGCATAGCTGTTGTAGTTCAATTTTTTTTCTTCTAAAAATCCAAATATAGCATACAAAACAAACATAGCATGTCTCTTGGAGATGCTCTAAGGCATTTCCTAGTCCATATCTCATATGGTGTCTTCTCCACAGATTGCTGGCATATGGTTTTGTGTAAAGCAGCTGTCTCTAGCGCATAAACCCAAAAGTACAATGAAATAACAGTTTAACTCATCATTGACCTCACCATGTCCAACAAGGTTCAGCTTCTCCATTTGGGCACACTATTCCATTGTGGCGATCTAGGCGGAGTCAGTTGCGAACAATTCCACAATTCTTTAGATGATCATTAAACTCATGGGTCAAATATTTTCCACCATGATCCGATCGCAGAAACTTAATTTTCTTGCCAATATGATTTTGCACTTCATTTTTGAACTCTCTGGACTTTTCAAAGGATTATGCCTATACAAATCGTGCGTTCAATATATCAAATAATTGCCATGAATGTTGCTATCTACCTTGTTGGAGGGCTGATTTAATGACATGTTTTAAAAGAAAGAATCAGATAACTCGATAAAATCACCATTATATGGAATTGATTGTTGTGCTAAAACCCTAAAACTGATACAGTGACCACTAAGTGCATGTTTGAGAACAAATATGCTCCGAGCTTTATGACTCATTTTACAATTACATATTGACTAACAGTTTAATTATGATTTATTTAGGTATGCTTAATTATTTTATCAAAACTATGTTTCATTATGCAATTAATTTATCATAATATTGTTAATGCTCATTATATGGTACTTATAACTAATGGGTATTTCTCTATTTCAGAATGGCTTAGGAAGCCGATTTTAAGTTTCCTGTAAGGAACTAATACCTTTTCCATGGATAGAACATTGTACCGACAATTCGTGACTAGGGGCATTCCTTCACATGTGTATTTCAAGATTTGTGCACAAGTGGTGAGATGGAAAAAATGAGGACAGCAACCCTCAGTGATTTTTTGAGAACAAGTGATATCAAATCCTTGGTAAACCGATTTGTATCTAAATATAGGGAAAACGTAGATTAGTTTACAAGTCTGACATTTCTGGTACGGCTTATGACTACCCATTCCAAAGTTAGTAGCGAACAGAGGTTTGGGGACAGGAGTAGTGCCTCTTCCCTAGCGTCGGTAACATGGAGTAGCATTCTATTGGGTATACAAAGTGCAAACATGCCTCATGTGTTGCTTGTCGTTTCGCAGGACAGATTCCATGAGACAGTGAATACAAATGACTTCCAACGGCGCTTGATCTCTTCATGAACCTGGGTGTGTATGCTAAGGGAGGAGGTGCTCCACCTAGGCGTTACAAAATCGTTGGTTTATAAGAACACGTCGATTAAGGATTTCGAGAGATCACCGCTCGTATCATGGACGACAAGCATGTTATTGTTGGATTCAAGGTGGATAATAACTTCAAAAATTTGAAGCCTTACAATATCTAGGATTACAATGATTGCGATAACAAGGTCAGTAGTCGCGGGAAGAGATACACCCATATAGTTGTCTACATGGTGATTTGGTAAGCTCTAAATATCCTCTATGGCTGGAGTAATAGTTTTTTGCTCGTGCCTTCACTAGGGTGAAATCCTCTATGGGGTAAAAGTTCTTTGTTTGTGCCTTCACCGGGGTGAAGGGTAATATGGGGCATTAGTCCCATATAGGAAGAAGAAGAAAGAAGAGAGAAAATAATTAATACTAGGGTTTGGACCTCATTTCTATTTATACGGAGGTGGGAGAAGGCAATCTTCCTCTCTATCCCTATTTTCTTTGTGAATTATATGGAGGTCCTCATACCTATTAGACATTGATTGTTTTTACATGGAAGGAGTAGGCGTAGCCACTCCTACCCTTAACATTCTCTTTGGGTTTATTGTGTCCCAATCTCTCTCTAGAATTTCTAGAAGCTTATTAGAGCTATTTTTCATGGTTTAAAATCTTATCAAGTACTTCCCGTCTTAAAATAAGTGTGTTTTTAGGATTTGTGGAGCCAATCAATATTAATGGAAATTATACATTTAACCCTATTAAAAGCTATTTCAGCAGGTAATGAACGCACTTGAGAACTAGGTAGTAAAAACTAAGTTGACCATACCTAGAAGTGCACTAATTTAAATTGGGACAAAATAAAATGCTAAAAGTATTTTAATTGGGTACAAAGACGGTTTCTATGATTTTTTTATATCTATACCTCTATTACCTAATAATAAAAAGGCAAAATTTCAGTACGCCCGTTTTTTTCGTCCGTTTTTTACGTCCGCTCGCTGGTATTCGTCTCGTGTACGATGTGTTTCACGGTAAAAGTCACGTACTTAAGGAGATTATAAGAGTGAGAGGTGAATAGATAAATATACGGGTTCTAGATGTAAATAGGCTAGAGAGAAAGAAAAAGTGAAAGGACCGTAATTTTTTTCAAATAGATTAGGGTTCCTAATGCAAAATACAAATCTTTTTTCTCTTGTTTCTATAAAATAATATCTTTCAAGATTTATTAAAAATCATCAAAAAAATAGAAAAAATACCAAACCAATTTTGTTAGTTTCATAAAAATATGGTCTATCCAAAGATGTTATGATTTCTATTCAGTTGTGCTTTGTTTGTTGGTGTGTTAAATCATATCATTATATATATTACATGTATATAGGTTTGGTGATGATCAGAATATGTCAGAGGCAAACTCATAATACGTGGAGGTGGATGAGGAGTACAAAGAGAGGATGTCCTCATCGTCGTTGAGAAATGGTCGTTGAGAGATAGAGTCTGCGCCTAACTTAGATGTTGGACCCAAATAGAGAATGGCAAATAAACAAAATACTACCAAGGTGCATAATTCCTTTCAGTTGTAGTTGTCTAATAATACATTAACTAAAAGGTAATGGTTATAATAATGCTTCACTCTTATAGATTTTTGTGTCATGGATCCACGATGGATCTTGATAAGATCTATAGCCCTTTTATATTAAAACTGATTTAACAATTTATGATTGTATTTTGATTGAAGTGTTTATATAATAATGGATTTTAAAAAAATAAGCTTGTTCTCTCATTATGACGGACAAACATATTTGCTATCATAGCCAAAGCACAACAATGTGGGAAATTTGTGCACATACTATTATTATTATTATTATTATTATTATTATTATTATTATTATTATTATTATTATTATTATTATTATTACTATTTTTTGTTATTGTTTGGAAAACTCTTATTTATACTTACTAAGCCTAAATGATATCAAAGTTTAGAATTATGACACCAAATTAATATTGTTGTGTCGTGTAGTCATGTTAGGAGAGAAACACATACTCTTGATTTGAGTTGTAGTGATCAATAGTAGAAGTTGAGGTTCTCATTTAAATTAAATCAAGTCTATTGGTCTAGATAATGTTTTTTCTCCCGTTGCAACGCACGGGCACTTTTGCTATATATACCTATTATTTAAAAGGCAAAATTTCCTTCTGCCATAAAATTTTTGTCCGCCTCCTGAAGCCCGGCTTCGACTCCAATACGTGAGTCCAACAAAGATTAGGAGATTAAAGTGGAAAAGCAAACAAAAATAGTGAAGGGTTCCAGATGTAAAAATATTAGTAAGAGAGAAAAAGTGAAAGGCCTTTAATAATGTTTGAAATAGATCAAGGTTCCCGACGCAAAATGTTAGAAATCTTATAAAATTCACCAAAAATTATAAAAAAGTCAGAAAAATACTAAATCAGTTTTAGTAGCTTCATAAATGTGATCTATCCATATATGTTACAGATCTTAACCCCTACTTTTCAATAATTATTATGTTTGTTCAACATTAAGTTTGAGTACAAAGATTTACTGCATTGAAATCACCAAAATTTCCAACATGTTTTTTGTCTATAATTTTTTTGTTTGGACGACGACGCGGATGCACGGCAACGGGCGCAGGCGGTGTGCTGGTAGGGAGGGATGGTGGTGCCGCAGGGAAGAGTGCGTGCGGGGAGTAGCGGCTCTGTTGGGGCACTGGTCATCAGTTCGACGGACCGCCCGTGGGCGAGGTCGTCGGACAGTCGTGGAGCTGTGACACGAAGATGTGGATGGCTCGATGCTCTGGCACTACGTCGTGCCTATACGCTTTCACATACCCTGACAAATAAGACCATCTATTGATCTATGCAAATGTAGAAAATATGATGAATATAATGGAGTTCACTAGATAGATTTGTTGCATTGGCGTATCTCCAAACTTTTAAAATTATCATGATGTGAACTAAAAAACTTTGAATATATATATCCAAGCTACATGTTGTCTATTTAATTTAAATATAAATTATATACCCCGTGGCAACGCACTGGCATTTTTGCTAGTATTAATAAAACGCTAAAATTTCTGGAGTTTCAGCCTTCCATTACGAGTTTTTTTTTTCTGCATTAGGTTACCGTGTTCGACTAGAAATAAATGTACCCGTTACCGGACTCTGTACGATAGCTAGGGGAAGGGATGAGGAAATAAATATGAAATAGTGAAAGGTTCCAGATAGAAAGGTGTAAGTAAGAAAGAAAAGGTAGGAGGACCTAAACTAAATTTGAGAAACTTAAGGATTCCAGATGTAAAAGTAAAGTGTACACGCCAAGACTTTTTTTTACAAGAACGCAAGACTTTTTTGGTAGACTAGAATCCACGTGGTATTGCATATTGATGTCCAGAAAATGTCTTGAATGAAGCATATTTCTTTTCCAAACTATAAAATGTCTTCAATCAAGCATATTTATTTTTCCTAACTATATGTAACTTATTTACGTCATGGTTCTCAAAATTCAAATTTACTCAGTTCGATGACGAAAAGCTCAAGACCATAAAAGAAATATTTCCATCTCCAATAATTTTAAATCGTGTTGTGACTTAAAGAACTTTGATTGAGACTGTCTAAATGAAATGGCCTTTAGTAAGTTTTGCTTTTCATAATTCTTGCACGACATATTTCCTAATTACATATCATATATAATTCATAGGTCTAGAATTTCAAATCAACGTAGTTTGATGACGAGAAGCTCGAGACCGTAAAACAAATTCTTTCAGCTATAATAATCTAAATAACGTTTTGACCATATATAAGAACTTTCGTTAAGATCATCCAAACCAAAGGGCCTTCAAATAAGTTGTGCGGTGGTGCTTTTAGTAGTTCTTGCACAACATGGCAACAAAATTCATGTTCCAACTTGAAAATTAACTTTGTGCCATATTTATGATTTGCAATGTATTAGAGTTGAGTAACATATTTGAGAAAAATTATGATGCCGTTGTTAGTTGATAGATTAACAGACTATAAATTCCAACACGAAAAATAACTATGTGCCATATTTATGTTTTGCAATATATTAGAGTTGAAATACATATTTGAGAAAAATTATGATTCCACTGTTAGTTGATAGATTAATGGATTATAAGTTTGTTATATCTTTTTTAGCAACACACAAGTATTTTCATGTTATAGCTAAAGCACAACAATGTAGTGAAAAAATAGTGCACATGGAACTACTACAATTATTTAGAAGACTCTATCTTATACTCACTCAGCCTCAAATGAATCAACTTTTACAATTATCTTAAGTCAAACTATTTTAGTTTTAACCATATTTCTAGAAAAGAGTATAGCTATTATGTCACCAAATTAACATTATTATGACAAGTAGTTACAAAAGGGAGAGAAACACATACTCCCAATTTAAACTTTAGTAATCAACGGAGGAGGGTGAGGTGATCATTTAAGTTGAATCAAATCTGTTGGTGTCGAGATAATTGTTTTGTTTTCTCCCGTTGCAACGCACGAGCATCTTTGCTAGTTAATTTAAAAGGGGCAACACCATTTTCAAAACCTCTTTGATCGAGGGCATGGAGACAAATTAAAACTTGTTTTAGAGTTCGAAAGGTTAAATGTCTAGCTTTAAATTTGAGAAAAAAAGAACTAAATCATGTCGATAGATAAATTAAAGTAAACTAGTATAATGCCCGTGCTAACGCTACGGCTCTATCTTAGGGATGCACATGAAGCAACCAATGTTTTTTTTTTCATAGTTCAACTTTGACAGAATTATATTTGAACATGTATACAATCTGGGAAACACTTGTATAAAAAGGTATGCTAAAGTTATTTCTCGTATATATCCATTGCATTCCGCCTAAGTCCTTAATCCTAACTTTGGAGATATCTAGGGAAGCTTACAAAACATTTCTTTGTACTCATATAATATAAAAGTAATCATTTCTGTGTTTTCAGCTTTTGTAAACCATGCATGAAAATAATCATGAAAGTATTTCTAGCAACTATTTAATCATTTTGATAATTCTTAGCAACTATTTAAGTCTTCACCATTATCTCCCAGGTAGCACAGATGTCTTCTGTCGATTCCCAGAATGGAGACAGAGACAAAGCTTATGTGTTTGACTGTTGTCACATGTGTACCGTATGTTTCTTGGAGCTGCAGGCAAATGGACATAGTTCAGAAACATAAATGCTCAGTTCTAGCTACCTGATAAATTGATAAGTATTTTACATGCTAAAAATCAATTACATTACTTGTACAGCTGCTTCCCACTTAAACTTATGTTTTGTATATACATGAAAAAAATGCACTACTACTTTTTTTTTCCTTCAGGACTCAACCACTATTAAAATTACAAGGCTAAATATATAGCGAGAATCTTGAGAAACAAGCACCAGTTCAACTTTCTACACTGAGGGGTGATCAGAGGTGGAGTTGGGTACTTCTATTCAATGACTTGGGTGATCACATCAGAATTAGCAATCCATTTGCCATCACCCACCGTTATACACGTGCACCTTACCCTCTGGGCTGATCTTCAGAAACCTGAAAAAAGTTCTACTTAGGTTAGATTTGAAAATCACAAACACACAAAAACCCAGCGTCCAAATGGGCTAAATTACACCATTGGCTCACTGAAATAGCTAGGAACCTAGCTACAACATATCATGTGCATATATATGTAGAGAGCAAGCTATATTTAACCAATTTTTTGTCTTTGCAATTTTTCAATCCCGACCACACAAACCACCTCGACTTGACATGAATCAGCATGAGATTGTCAACCACGACGTCGTCGGCCTGCAGCACAGAGGAGGTTGGATTCTGGATTCTGGATTCTGGATTCTGCAGGCCTAGACCTCATCTTCGATTTTGTTACCACCATTTATCCAATTCTCAATCTATACAATTTTAATTCACTTATAGCCCAAATTGAGAAGCTAAGTGTCCAATTGGCCTAAGAATCTCTTTTCACACGCTGAGATACAATAGTTAAATTTGTTAAATTTGTACTCAGCCAACCAAGACCAGCAACAAATCAAAATGTGATATATTTTAAGCAAATACATAAGAGCCCACTCCAGAAAGTTAGTTAATTTAAGAATCTTTGATCTATGATTAAGAGCAGCTACCTTGGCAATAGATCACCCTTATATAAAAGAGGCTCTTGTTTTGCAATTACTCTAGAATTTATTAAATTACCAATTCTACAACAACATATTTTGCTATCAGGAAAACTATTCTTAATAGGAGACCCCAATTGGAGTCCAATTGCAACACAAATTTCCATATTGGAGTAACATTGCGCATGTCTTAAAAATATTACAGTTTGGACCCATGCGCAACGCACACCTTTTATTTATCAGAAATCGGGATGTGAGATCATACCATCGGTCCAGAGTATTTGCGTCGAGGTCGCAGCGCTGCATGAGTTCCAGGTACACCTGCAAGTACCGATCAAAAGCCGCCCCACCCCCCCCCCCCCGCACCAACAGAGGTTCACAACCAAGCTAATTCACGTCATCAGCCAAATCAAAGATATTTTTTCTAACTTCCTCAAGGTTTCTTAATGTCAGGGTGTCTTAGTGGCAGTAA
The DNA here is from genome assembly GCA_018135685.1 of Themeda triandra. Classification (NCBI taxonomy): domain Eukaryota; kingdom Viridiplantae; phylum Streptophyta; class Magnoliopsida; order Poales; family Poaceae; genus Themeda; species Themeda triandra. The sequence continues at coordinate 71,748 of JAENPR010001302.1, forward strand.
GCCAGTAACACAATTGATAAGCAGCTCGGTTCTATGGTTACCACAATTGATAAGCAGCTCGGTTCTATGGTTACCAGTGGTATTGAAAAAGCATCGTTAAATACTAAGAACCTTAATAGAGCAATAGTCACATTTGATATTATCTTACTAACAACCTTAATACTGAATAATCCCAGAATCTTTTAGAAAGAAGATAAAAGTACCTGGAAGTTTCTGTGCATGAGTGTTGCAGATGCCTTCATCTTACTCAACCGTTGGAATAAATTCATCAATGAATGGATGATGTTTTATACCAAGTGCTAGATTAATTCCTAGTCCAACGGATCAAAACATTACTCCTTCAGCTCCATGGATGCTGCACCACTGCCCTGTAGACAATTAGACATGCAACTATGAGCGATCCACCAACATGGCGAATAATGGAGAAAATAAATAAGTTTAGATGACACAGTAGCATTAAGCATATCAGCTTGCGTCATGCCCTAACAGGCAGTTAGCTGGCCAGGCAACCTGAAATTCAATGACTAAGAATCGTGCCTGGCCAAACAGCCTGCCTAATGACACAACCAAATAGGGTTATCTGATTAAGGCCTTATCTGCTTGCTTCATTGGCAGCGTTTTTGCCGGATACATTGAACATGCTTCACCATAAATAGGACTCTTGCTTATCAATATAGTACACATAGCATGTAGTCATGTGATACTTCTAAGTCGTGGCATGCATGGTAAGGCATGATGGTGCTGATGGCATGGCATGAATCACAATCCCGCTAAACATGCTCGAGCAGCAGCAACAATGTGCATCAGAGCACATGAACAGATGGTTTTTTTAGGGAAAATGAACAGATGGTTTCAAGTGAAGGTCAGTGAATGGAAGGAATTTCAAGAGTTAAGGAGACATGGGGAGCTATGTTTTTGCCCTGGTAGTTCCTGTGCCACAGTAAAAAATTAAACATCTGCGCTTACTATATTTCAAATAAACTGCAACTGTAGTTACATCACATGGAGCAGCACACATGCGCAAGTCTGTGCTCTTTATGATGCAGATGTAACACAAGTACATTACAATCGCATAATATCAGAGAGTATCTGTTGGCATTTCTTAGCGCAATCATTAGAATTGTTACATCCCAGTGGTCACGCCAAGAAACGCCAGGGTTGATAGTCGTGTTCTAAAGATATAAATATCCGCAAGCGCACGGATCTATCATTGTAGCATTTCACCCGGGGAGTATTCTCAGGGTATCGTTATTTATATTTCCCGTAGGAAGGCATGGTGTAGATGTGTCTAAACATGGATATGGATGGTTGACTTCATGTCATCGAAATGAGACTCTAAGTACTATACAGGGGTAAGTATAAATGGTTCTTCAAGATAGTGGACACACATTTGGCCAAACTCAAGGATAAAGAATAAAAGAAAGAATAAATGAATGAACGAATAAAGAATAAACCTAAGCGGAGCAGGTAGGCCAATTGTAGCTGTGTCCTGAACAGCTAAGTCATATAGTCTACAGGGTTAGAGACAGATCAGAGCCTAAGATAACAGGGAGACCCCCGCAGCTGGCGACCAGCCGATAGAGGCATTTACGAACTCCTACACGACATACGGACGTGGGGGATTACAAAGGACGGACAGGGCAGTCACCTCCTGCCGCCTACCCCTCAACCGTGGCATGCCGTCATATTCGAAGGCTCTCTCGTATCCGGACACCACGCCCGCATATTTGAGAACTACCTACATCCCCGCGGACTCCCACCCGCGGATGGACGAGCTAGAACGTAGGCAAACCCGAAGGAACAACGAACCATTACCCCATTCTCATCAAGATCTCTACTCCTATAAATTATATGAACGATGAAGAACAACGAAGAACATGCTAAGAACTGATCATAAGAACTTTGGTCTAGTTCATATGAATCAGGTTTAGCAACAACGCAACTATGCTCTAATTCAAGAACAAGGCTACATAATATGAATAAGAACTTGAAGTAGGAAGAACACTCTGTCGACGAAATATCGGCGATAGTCCGACCAGGGGTATGCCCTGACCGGTAATGGATTGGCGGAAGGCGCACGAGATTGCGAGCAAGACGTAAACAGGGAGCAATCACACGAGGTTTACCCAGGTTCAGGCCGCAAAGATGCGTAAAACCCTAGTCCTGCTCTCTGTTTCGATTATGATGTGGATGTATGAGTACGTGCGTTATGCCGATTCCGTCCTCAGCACGGGGTCCTTGCTCTCCTTATATATCACGGGGAGCAAGGTTACAAGTCGGAACTAGCCTATCTCGGTACTAAGTTTACATACTTTACAAGTCTAAACTTTCCTATATCAGCTAGGTCTTGTCCTCCTTGTCGGTCTTCGATATTCTTGCCTGTTTTAGAATTTTGTCCAGACCCGCCCGAGCCGATCGGTCTTGAAGCTTGATGGGCCGGCCGGCGATAGCGTGTCGGCCCAAACTAGGCCGTGAGGGTATATGGAGTTTATACCTCCATGCTAGTCCCCGAGCATCATGGATCTTGAGGGAAAAAACACCGTCTTGCTTGGTTGAGTGAGAAAGGGTGGTCGGACACACGTTCGACATGTGGTCCGAGCGGGTGTATGGAGGACCGTCTAATGCTTCCGACCACACTTTGCTTACACTTGGTTGACGTTTTCGGTTTTGACCGAAAGATTTATGATGCTCGAAAAGAAAAAGAATTTTGAAAGGGTCCCAAATGCGGAGACGTGGGCCCTCGTTAGTGTGTGATGCCCGCCATCACATGGTATCTGTCATGATTGGTCGTTGCCTTAACTTAGTTTTGAAACTAAACTCTTTGTAAAGAGAAAGGATCGGGCCGAGTCATGCAAATGACGTGGGCCCACGTAGTCCCGAGGTTCTTGTAAGATAGTATATGTTGCGGCAAGCTCTAAAAGAAGGATCTAGCCCATGTCACCTCTCGGTGACGTGGGCCCACGTAGTCCCCGAGCCCGAGATGAGGTGGAACACGTTATGTCGTGGTCTAAAAAAGAAGACAACCGATCATTATATCGTGCTTTATGTGTTTCCGACCACTCTTTGAGTGAGACCGAGTGTGCCAAATTTCATTTGGGCGGGTCGGTTTGAACCATGCCATAACTTTGTCATGATTAAGTTAAGGCAGCTTTGCTACTTAACTCGGTCCCCGTGTGGTTTGTGAGACCATGGTTTTGAATCTAAACCCATGAAATAGCTTAGCTATTTGTGTGCGGAATAACCGGTATCATTGGCCAAAAAATCCCCTTTTGTCGGATTGTGTGGGTTGAATTGTTTATGCTATCCGTAACTTTGTTACGGCGGGTTGGAACGCTTCTTCGAGTTGTTGCTGCAAAGAGAAAATTTGGTATGAGTGAATGTTTTGATGAGGTATCTTTGAATCGTATTGATTTGATATAATCTATGACACGAAGTTGTATCAGGATGTATTATTTAAGAATGGTCTTGGTAATCGCCTCTCCTTAGAGTTAATCAGTCCTCAGGTGTGTAGATGACCTATAGTGAATAGCGCGTTGCCGAATCACTTAGGGCCCTATTTCCGTTGGAAGCGACCGCTGTCATCCCTGTGTTGTATAGCGTTGGAGCTGTGAACACGTAGCGGGATTGATCAGAGACAGTGCATGCTGATTGTTTTCTGTTGGAGGGGTGACGTACTTGGCCATTTGGTACAAAGAAAAGAGGATGTTTTTAGCTTTGTAAAGATGTTTTGAACGTACTTTGAAGTAGTTCGTGTAAAGAAATCTTTTGTGAAAAAGATTGGTGAGGGCATGTATGTTAGGTAAGGAGAGCACTTATCGTATTTTCTTTGTGAGCCACCGCCTTCCCGTGGTGGATTTTGATCATGCCTTTGTTCTGAAAGAATGGTCATGTGGTGTGTAAGATTTTCTTATCATGCGAAGGCTAAGTTATGCTTGTTATAGATTTAGAAGAAAAAATTGCCAAGCAAAACTAGTCTCTTTCTCATTCAAGAGCCGACCGGGCCTTAGGGATTAGATGATCCTAAACAAACAAAGACGGTGCGGAGTGTTTGGAGCCCTTTTCCTTTGGGAGCGACCGCCGGCGCACTCGTGTTGTTTGAGCGTGGTCTTGTTAACACGTAGCGAGTGAGACCGAGAGACGGTGCGTTCCGGCTTGCTTCGTGTTTGAGAAAAAAGATTTGTGAAGAAGCTGGTTTTCCAAAGTGTGGTCTTTTGAAATGGATGGATAAATAAAATAGAAAATTTATTAGAGATGTTGGATACTTATCTTTTAGTCCGTTGTGTCACGTCACGATCGCGTGTGGAGCAAAAAATATTCGCTTGCTGATGCAACCGTACATCAGCAACCGACCTGTCACGTCCATCTGGTGTGCACTTTTGGACTCCGGTCGGGTCAATTCTCTTTTTTGGCGTGGGATTGAGATGTCAGTGACTCAATCGCTCCAACTCCCTGGCAGCGGGAGTCAGCGAGCACACGAGGGGTTCCCGAGGTGGGGGGAACGTATAAATGCTCGTCGTTTTGGTGGAGCGGTTTTCGTCGCTTCGTGCTCTCGGGGAACGAGAGGGCCGCGGGGTTTTTGATTACCCATGATCTCGTCAGTTGCCTTCTCGAATCCTCTGACCTCTTCTATAAATTACGGCTGCTTGGCGGGAGTTACGTACACGCGGCGCATTCTCTTCTTGCTCTTGCTCTTCTTCGCCTTCAAGATTTAGGGTTTTTAGATCTCATACTCGCGCCGCCGCCTTCTTAGATGGATCGCCGTCACGGTAAGCGCCCGGCGGACGAGGAGGAGTCGGTGAACTCCCCTCGGGAGGTGGGGCCGCGAAGGAGGTGAGCTTGGATTGGAGTTTTTCCTTGACTAATCTTGGGGTTTTCTTTTTTTGGTGTAACCGCAATTCGTCGTTCGCAATGTAGGTACACCCTCCTGACCATTGGAGGTGCGGCAGGCACCTCCGCGCGGCGCCGCCGAGGCGGCGAGGAGGGCGGCGGAGGAGCCGCGGGATGTGCCGGAGGCCGCGGCCCCGAGCGAGGTGGCTCCGGTCGTGGAGGCCGGAGCCGCCGTTCCGCGGCGAGCATGTGGCTCTGTCGTGGCGGAGGCGGCGGCGGCGGCCGCGGTGTCTCCACCCCGCATTCGCTGAGCAGTGTCTCAGCGAACTCCCTGGTGTCTGCGCTCGACCGCTGTAGGGTGGAGCTGCAGCACATCAGGGACCTCTACTCCGACGCCACCAAGCAGCTGGGGCAGGCGGAGGCGAACGTGGACCTGTTCCTGAAGGCGCTCTCCTCCGCCCAGGAGGAGCTGGAGGCGGAGAAGCAGCGGGCCGCCGACTTCGACGCCGAAGCCAACGCCGCCGTCAATGAGGCGGCGGACGAGAGGCCGGCCCGCAAGGTCCAAGTGGATACGTTGCCGGCGGCGCGAGGCCGCCGACATCAAGGTCGGCGGTAAGTATCGTGTTCTTTATTGTTCATATTCTCGAATTGTGCTTGCCTTGGCATTTTAATCTTTTACTCGTTTTTACGGAGCCGAGTGTTGGGAGGCGGGAGGCCGCGGGAGGCCGCGCATGCCGCGGCGGATGCGGTGAACGCCCGTGGCGGCGATGTCATCGCGGTTGGCGGCGATCCGGCCAAGTGGCCGCGGTGGCGGTTTACGGCGTCCGCCATGGTGCCTCCGCCGCTTATGCCACCGTCGACGCCATCTCCGGCGTTGATGTCCGTGGCATGGAGCGTCGGTGGCGGCGCATGATGCCATGGAGGGCGGCGCCGTCGAGTTCGCCGGGCAGCGGAGGCCATCGTTGCCGCGACTCGTCGACGGTGGTCGACAAGCTTTCGGGGATGACTAGATTGCTTAGATGCAATCGGTCCCCGTTTGTAAAAATTTTTATATTTTTAATGAAAGAATTGGATCTTTTGAGATGTGTCTTGTGCCGGAATCCTTCGAGATTCCTTTTATTTATCTCTTTATTTTGATCTGTTTTATGACTTTGTCATGTTTATGCCGTAGGATTTTGTTTCAGGATTTGGAATCCTCTGTTTAGAGAATGTCGTAACGCGTCAGATCTGAGGGATGATTTTCCTTTGAATGACAAGAAAAATTCATGTGCTCAAGTGTTTGACACGAAGAACTTGATTTCTCATTATAAAATAGTACACATTAGATTGCTTTTTTGTCATTAGAATGACTTACAACGATGTGTACGGCGACGCTAACTTAAACCTTGAAAGGGAAATCGCCTAAAAAGAAAACTTGTGCCGATAAAAGAGGAGGACGTATCTCTCATTCTTTTTAGTTTTCCGGCTCGCTTCTCCTTCTTCCAAGTCGTGAATCATGACCGGATCTTCTTCGGTGCGAGTAGTAGGTCGTCATCGTCCAAGACTTGATCGTCTCGGCGTCGGGCGTGGTCGGATATACTTATCCCGTTCCGAGTAGTATTGAGATTGTCCTTTTTTGGAAAAGGCACATCGTAAAGGAATCTAAGGAGCTTGAGTTTTTCTCAAAGCGGCTTCCTTTTTGAACCACTTCGTACCACTCGCCGTTGATAAACATGCCTTCGATGTTTTGCGCCCGGTGATCGAACCGTTCGATGCGCCGAAGGTTAGCTGGGTTTATTGGATTAGGGAATATGTGCTCGGTGTGCGGCGGTATCCTATCCTCGGGAGGAGTTGGGTGGGAGCCTCCGGTTTGGTTCTCGAGTCGCAAATTGTCCAAGAAAGGAGTGATAAAACCATTGCGGTTTGTTTGGACGGATGGAACCGTTCGAGCGGGGAGGACTCCGAGCACGTTTGTATACGGTGGTCGTTTGTATGGGTTGGTTACAACAACGAGGCTCATCCATGTTAGGTGAATCCCTCGTGCCATCCCTTAATGGGTTCATGCCAAAAGCTGCGGCGATTTTTCTCGATTCTTTGCCATGTGTTTTTGGCGCTCTTCCCTTCGTTTTCTTTCTACGTCTTGGTGTCGGTCGGCAAGTGCCCCGGCCCCGTGTGCGTACGCCCTCGTCATTGAGGGAGACCGAGTTGATCGTGCTCGTGGCCGTTCGCTCTTTGCTCCGTTGCACCCGATGTTGCCATGGCGATCAATATCTCTTGCCGTCGTCTTTCCCTTCGTTGTTCATCCCTTCGGACCGGTCGCCATGACGAAGGGCGGCGGCTAGCTCAAGACGTTCGCAAACAACCGAGCGTTGGATGTGTTGATTCCGCAGATTGTTCTTGCCGTGTCGCGTAGTAGGCGCAGTTGGTGGGTTCCGACCGGATCGTCGAATTTCTCGTCGGGCGTCGCCGTCGTTCGTTGCGACGGGCGTTTCTACGTGTGCTTGTTGACGCGTAACTCCGACTAGGTACATCGTGTCGGGTAGTTTGTGTCGTCGAGCTGGATGCTGTTGTTCCGTGAGGCTTGTTGTGAAGTCTCTCTCTCGGATCTTGAATATCGGCTAAGATTCTCTCGCCGTATATTGCTCGGACCGGCCTCTCCGACCACTACGAACGATGGTTGGCCGTGGTCGGAGCCGGCTGTGAGTTTCTTCCGCCACTGTTTGTGTACGGTTGCCACGAGGATTTGTTGGAATGTGACGTCGTAGATTCGCCGGCCGCGAACGTGGCCGTTCGGAGCGCCCAAAAGTTACTCGCGACGGTTGTTTTGTCCTCGTGTTGACGGATTAGGAACTTGTTGTTGTCGCGCGGTTTGTAGATCGCGCCCGACGCGTCGTCGGAGCGACTCAAAGTTGGCATGGGTTTGTCAACCTCATGTCTTGTTGATGGATCAAACGGAGTAGATCCGTGTTGCGACATGCCTCCTTTGGTTAGGACCGGTCGGAGGTGTTGACGCCGTCGTCAACTATCGGTGGTGGATTGGCTGGGACCGCAATGGTGGTCACCGGGATGAGTTGGATGCGGTTTGGCGCAGCCACCATTGTTGGTGCCATTGTCGGCGTGATAGCCGGAGGCGTGAGAGTTGTAGTAGCGGTTCTTGAGTTGGAAGTCCAGTGAACGTTCCGAAGTTGAAGGTGAGGCCGGCTTCGAAGGTCATGGAAGCCGGGAAGGAAACCATCTTGATCGACGTGAAATCTCGGTGCGCACCCCCTACCTCGGCGCGCCACCGTCGACTAAATATCGGCGATAGTCCGACCGGGGGTATGCCCCGACCGGTAATGGATTGGCGGAAGGCGCACGAGATTGCGAGCAAGACGTAAACGGGGAGCAATCACACGAGGTTTACCCGGGTTCGGGCCGCAAAGATGCGTAAAACCCTAGTCCCGCTCTCTGTTTCGATTATGATGTGGATGTATGAGTACGTGCGTTATGCCGGATTACGTCCTCGGCACGGGGGTCCTTGCTCTCCTTATATATCACGGGGAGCAAGGTTACAAGTCGAAACTAGCCTATCTGGTACTAAGTTTACATACTTTACAAGTCTAAACTTTCCTATATCAGCTAGGTCTTGTCCTCCTTGTCGGTCTTCGATATTCTTGCCTGTTTTAGGCTGTCCGACCAGCCTGAGCCGATCGGTCTTGAAGCTTGATGGGCCGGCCTGGCGATAGCGTGTCGGCCCAAACTAGGCCGTGAGGGTATATGGAGTTTATACCTCCACACACTCCATAGTAAATTACCAAGTGATGAACTTCTTCCTAGGAGACAAGCCCTCCTTGATAGCTCAACCTAGCTCCTAAGCTACTAGACTAGGCTAGAGAACAAGAATAGAGGAGAATGGCTCAAATGAAATGTGTGTGTGAGAAATGCTTGGATTTCCCCTTTTATATGTGGAGCAGGTCGGTTTGGAGCCATACATGGAAGGAACACCTGCGCACCGTCCTCCTTTGCATTTAATGTACCGCCTCCAGGAAGCTGCCCCACCTGTCAGGCTGGGGGGGCGCGAGCGCGCCCCTGGCGCGGCCGCGCCAGGGTGACGCCTCCCCCCAACCGACTTCGGCTGGTGGGGCCTTCATGTTAGGTGTGTCGAGGTGGTGTGGTGTTTTGGCCCATTTCGATCCTGGATGGGCCTGTCTCCTTCTTGTGCCTCTTTACGCTTTGCCGGAAAGCGCCTTTTCTCTGTAAAATCCCCTGTACTTGGTGTATTTCCTGTAACCGTTGCTAAACTCCAGGTACAAGTGGAATTCGGTTAATAGCACAAGTATATGCGAGTAAGAACATGTAATTCTCCCTTTTCTATCTTAAATTGGCGGTTAAAATATGTCAATAAGGACCGCCAACAGTATCCCCCTCACTTCAATCAGTCAAACTTTCAAAACATATCTGAATAATTTCTGGACATCATAAGATTTGTTCGTGGTATGAAGTGTTGAAACATTTGTTGAAACAAATTATTTTAGCAATTACATTACATTAGCTAATCAACAAAGAATATCTGGAAATAACACAGAAGTATTGGATGCATGACGATGAATCTCATCAAAACAATCTACGGTACAAAACTATCTCATTCCCTCTATTTCAGTTTTTATAGGGGAATCCCCTTTTCACACATCAAAATCTAAATGGTTAGGTAGAAAACAAGCTCAAATCGAACCTGAACTGAATGAAAATGAATAAATAAGGGGTGGGCAAAAGAAGGGAAGAATGCAAGGGCGAGCAGACCTGACTTCATGTCGATGCGCTCGATCCTGCCGTAGCGGTAGAACAGGCGGTCAAGTTCCCGAGTGACGGGTGTCGTAGTCCAGGTTCCCCACAAAGACCGGCCTCATCTTGGTTGCCGGCGAGTAGGCAACGAACAAAATCTCCAGAGAAACCGAACGGGGAGCAGATCAGTCCCGGAGCTGCTGGGGGTTTCGCCGAGCAATGAAGGATCTGCGAGGGGGAAATCAGAAAACCTATATAGGAGCAGGAGAGAGGAATACCTCCGCCGTCGTCGCGTCGCGCGGATGAATGCAGGGTGCGGACTGCGGGAACCGCTAAGGGGACCTCGCCCTATGGATGAGTGCGCCCACAATGTTGCGTCACCGAGCTAGGGGCTTCTACCGCCGTCTCACGTGTGCGCCACAGCGTCGGGACGCCGCGACCAGGGCTACCTGCAACACTCCGCGTAATTGTGTGCGGGTGCGCCGCCACGCCGTGCTGCCTCGCCAGGACGCGACGACCCGGCCTCCCACCGCCGCCCTGCACGCGGCTGCCCGAGACGGCGAAACCCTAGCCCTAGACTCGCAGCGGAGAGGACGAGTTGTGCACGTGGAGTAGAGGAGTTTGCAAGACATGGGTGTGGGGTAGTAGATGCGGAATCAGCGGATGGGGACGCCCGAGCGTGGTTGATGGATTTTGTTCCGTGATTCCAGATGTTTCCTTGCAGGCGTGGAGTTTTAGGACGGACGTGGATGGTGTGGGCGCAAGTGAGGAGGTTGTGTGAAGCCTGGTTGTGGGACAGGTGTAAGGGCCAGGCTTCTTACTCTTTGAGAAGAATTGCATTATAGTAGAGATAGAAGTTTCCGCCTTAAAACATGAAGGCCCAATCTACAAGGCACTGGCCTGGCCAGCTGGCCTAACAAATTTCCTATGCCCCGACCAACAACTAATTAAGTATATGTATATTGAGTCACATTCCCTCGCCCCCTCTTCTCGTAGGGATATATTAATTTTTAAACCATACTTAGAGATGTCCACCACTAAATATTAACTTTAGAATGGCTAGTTATTATATTTTTATCAATCTTAGAATGGCTATTGTATTTTTATCAACTTTAGAATGGCTATATACTATATAGTTCATACCCACTAAGCATTCAGTTCTAGCTAAAGCTTGCACCACATCGCGCCACGTCATCTACATTAACAGTTGTTGGATCAACTCTATTTTCCATTGGATCAAGCGCTGCCTGCTTGGCTCCCTCACCCGCTCTTCATCTTCCTCTCACTCCTCCCTCCATGCCCATGACCATTTGATCTCACTCCAACAGTTCGACTGCCATTGCTCCTCTTCAAGACATATCTGGCCATCCATTCATCTTCAAGAATCTCATGCATGTCGAGAGACCCAGCTGGATTCATCATCGTGCTTTTCTCTCCTTAAGAGCAAGGATAATGAGAACGGTGGCAGCCGGCTGCTAGCGGGCTGTAACGCTCGATTGCAGTCGATTGGTAGTAAGCAGGCTTATTGTCTAAAAGAAATAAATAGCAGCGGCTAAAGGATGCATGGGATTGGGAGAGAGAATAAATAAGACATATTTTTCTTGGTGCTTGTGCCTACAGCCGGCTGTTAACTAAGGCCAGTCTCAATGGCAAGTTTTGCCGCACAATTTCCAAAACGTGAAACTTTGATGTCTCTCTCTCAATGCATAGTTTCATTGCACAGTTTCGCATACTATTTAAAGCTTATATGGTCCACCGTTGTCTGTCTCTCCTCTCTTCCACCAATATCCTTCTTCCATGCATGCAGATGAAATGAAATAAGACTCTCAATGGGGGTTTCATACACTTTCCAATGTTTTGGAAACACCGCTATATAGTTTCACCATGGTGAAACAAATTCCTTCTCTCACCTCCCAATTTCATGCAATTTCATGCAAATGCTGACATGGCAGTCTATTTAATGTGTATGACACTCCCGTGAAACCTCCATTGAGACTGGCCTAACAGCCTGCTTCATTCTCTCTCCTCAATTCTCTCACCTCCACTTAGGATTTTGATGACATGGATTCTCTTACAGCCCGCTGAGTAGGACTTATTATACTTGCTCTAATTATTCTCTCTCATCTTTCGATCATTGGTCGGAATAGAGTACCATGCATTCAACAAATTTTTCTAGTTAATTAACAGTAACACATACTATATTTGTTAAGGCTAAGAACCATCGAACCTCTTCCTCTAATCAGAAATCTTTATTAGTTTGCTTTAGCTTTGGTAGTACCAGAATACCATGCAGTCAACAAATAAGTTTTTAATTTGTCATTTTCTCAATAATACTTATATGTTTTTTTCACAAGCTTTCAATAATCATCGGTCCTCTGCATAGAAGTTCTAAGTTAGAGCCATATACTGTGCTATATATATGTGTGTGCATTTGTTTATTGGATCATGTATTTTCGTACGTAAGCGTGCGTGTTTCACATCATGTGTACATGTAATGTGAATACTGCTATATTTATATATCTTTTTTTTAACCAGAACCATCTGTATTGTGAGCTTCCTGATTACGCATACGTCCATTATATTGAACTTGGTTACCATCAGGAATATTATCTTTTATTTTCGTCAATTTTTTGCATAAATGACAACCTTAAATTCCCGCAGCAACGCACGGGGAATTCAACTAGTTTCGATGGTAAGTGACGTGGCTATATATCGACATCGAGACACCTATATATCTAGTGAGTATGCAAGCATGTGTGATTGTTTGTGTCTATATTACGTAACTAGCAGGTGCCCAGGTGCCCCCGTGCACGGGGCAGTAAGCTGCGTTTTTTTGTTGTAAAACATAAGGACTCTATCCTAGAAGGAAAGGAGAAGGAAGAATCCTAATCCTAGTCTGTTTATATGTGCGCTCTTACCGAAACTTTTGGACCTTAGCAGAACTATATATACGTGGGAGCTCTATGTTGTAATCACCAATATTCAGAGAAATAAAGAATAGTCTCCCTACATCTTGTGCCTACTTGTTCTACTTTCATCTACCATGTTTATCATGAGAGACGGAGAAGGGAAGGTACTAACCGCTGGCAACAAGTTTCTTAACACGTTATCAGCACGACAAGCTCTTCGTCGACATCGCCGTTGAAGCCGTCATCGACCTTCGACGTCGACGTTCATGCCGAAGTCTCTTCCACGACTACTTCGACGACGTCGACATCCCCGACGTTGTTAGCAGAACGGATCTACTACCCCTACCTGCTACTAATCTGCTCTGCATCGGCATGTACCATCGTCGTCAAGCAGACAGGTCTACGACAATGCCAAACACCCTACGCGGTATGTATCTACTAACCACTGCCCTACGCGGCACGTGGCGTAGATCAATTGGCATCCTCTACGAGGTATGAAAAGAAAAATTGCATCTCGCAAATTGCGTTTATTCCAAACCTTTCGGCATGGCAATTGGTCCCGTCCTAATAATATACATGTAGTATATATTTTGTACACGGAGTACATGTTTGGATCTATTGTGCACGGAGCACATATTTGCATCTAGGTTGAATAAACAAAAGGCATATGGCTGCTTGCTGTACTGAATGCAGTAGAACTTGAGCACCGTGCATGATTCTTCATGAGCAGATGCACCGCCCGATGCCTAAGCTTGGGACTAATGATTAGCCTCGTAGGCTGCCACCGACACACCGGCAATACTTCCCTGTAGGAAGTAGAATGTAGTACGTCAAATCAAAAAATCAAAAGAAAACAGCTCTAAAAACATATTTGTTTGTTTATTTATTTTTCTCTCGAAGAACAACGATTTCCCAAGGAACTGGTAGATGTTCTGAAGACATCGCCGCACGGTTCGTGGATCGACTTACCTTCAATCCACTTGTTCTCGTCATGCTCGAACGGTATGCATGTAATGTATTCTGCTCCGGTATCTCTCTGCTGAGGCTGTTGCATGGCGAGCATGCCTGTAGCGTGCCGTATGCACGGTAAACATGCCTGTTACACCTGTAGCGTGTATCCCCAATTTTCCATAAATGGTGAAATTACACCCATTAATTGTAAGCCACGGCATCGGCTGCTATCGCAAGTCACTCGCTCGAACGCGCATGTCTTTTCAAGTGTTATCGTGGGCTCGCACGCCTTCATCATCCTGGCCTATATGTCTATGGTTACAACGAAGCAGAGTAGACTCAAGATAACCGGCCATGAAGGTTTCTGTCGAAATATAATGTTCGACCCGATGAACAATAAAATAGGTCAGAAACCCAAGAGCATCTTGGAAGCCCTTGAATTTATGAAACGGGTTTGCCCACGCTGAATGTGTCCGCAAAATTGAAAATTTAAGCAAATTTAAAAAAGGGGTAAAAGCTAGAAGCTTCCTGTTTTGGGGACATAGTAGAAGCCAGAGATTGAAATTTGTATCTTTGCATAACCTGAAGTTAAGGGAAATAATATAACGTCCTTTAGAAATTGCAAGTATGAACTATATATTTGCAATAAGGACTGAATGCATTACGAAATATGCACCGATAATTAAATAATCAAACATATGTTTGGGAACTTATATTGATGTGTACATGCCGTGTGTATGAATTTTCCTTTTTTTTTTTGAATGTATTTATTTGAAACATTTTGTGAATTTTTATATACCATGCAACTTGTAAGAATGAAATCTTGAACGATTACACTAGAACATGGTATACAGTCTATGAGCTCTCTAAATCTTACAGACCTTAGACCACCTTTGAGAGTCTCATAATTGTTTTTCCTAGCATAATGAATTTTGAGATCAGTGAATGCTTGGTATTAGTTCTGAAGATTTGCATATACCATAATCCTGAAAAATGCTAGGATGTTCTAAGAATATTTTTGCATAACCATCCACTACCTTTTTGCACCTTACTACTTGTTTACACGCAGTAAACCTATATACACATGATTTTGTTATAATGATATATGCACTTTTATGAAGAAAGAATATCCTGGACTTGTTTTGAATGGCATAATTATTTGTTACGGTTATTATTAAATCCATGAAGAATATTTGACTACCATTGAAGAGTAGTGATAATTACTCTCCAGAACGAGTATGCGGCTGAGAGAAGTAACAAATAAATTGTGGGACTCACCGGATGAGTAAAATCTCAAATTATGATTACAGAATATCATATTGCATTGAAATTTTAATTTTCATGCTTGTATACCTATAGGTTGAGATATAGTGCTGCTCTATAAATAATAGCTTGAAGCTTTATACTAAATGTCTAGAAGACAAGATGGTAAATAAGATTTTATTAATGCATATTCTCGAAGAAATGTCTCTTGTGTACGGAATATCACAGAGCAATATAATACATGAAGTATTTAAATTTACCATTACTCAAACAGAAATTGAGTTGAATTTTTAGACAGCTTTATAAACCAGGATATTGTCAATTGCAATAACTTTGAATATATGACTTGCATATATCATACTCCTAGAAGGATCGAGCAAGCATGAAGCTGCTAGATGTCAAGCGTTGAAGCTAAGACATATAAGAACTTTTAAAGAACTTAAATCATGTGCTTATAGATTTGTTTCTTTTGAATTTATATCCGAAGCATTAATAGTAGTGGCAATGGTGTATTAAGTTTTAATTTCCGTTGAATTAAGTGATTAATGGTTAGTTTATTAGCTTGAAGACTAATATGAAATATTTAATATTTTTAGTTGCAATTGTTACACGAAGTAATATATGCTAATTTCTCATGGAATAAATTAGATTTATATGTTTCACATATAAATAATTGTCTATTGCCTATCTAAATATTTTTTGTATTATTTTATCCATAAAGAAGCCTCAATTAACCACGAAGGTTATAGTTCTTTGTGCACCCCTACTATGTAGGTAGAATGAAAATTGAATTTCCTATAAGCACATGAATAATTGGACTATACTGGTATATGAATTGCTCCTATAAGGACAAATTTAGCCAAGAAAAAGTATAATCCTAAAACTAAGTATTTAATATTTTTAGCCCGAGAACTAGAAGTTTTGTTCTAATCTATGTATGTGAATTTTATGCCATAACCAGTGAATACTAGAAGTATGATTGGATTCTATAAAGCATTAGAAGCATTATTCATAGATGATGCAATAAGCATATTACAATTTGAAGTAACTATGGCATGGAAAGGGGAAGAATTTTTGGGTAAAGGCATAAGAAAATGTGGGTAATATATATTTAATAGGCATAGCCTTCCCAAATCTATCTTTAAGTGCATGTATCAAGACTTGAAGTTCTGCCCGCGTAATTTTTGACCGAGTTAACTTTCTCTACTGCACTAATTACAAATAAGCTTGTAGCTTTGCATTTTATTGTTATCTACTACGTTGGACCGAATACCAACATTCCACATTATACACATGCACGTGTATTACTATTTTGTTCTCTCATTGAGCTAAACTATCTACACCCTTGCATGAATATTAGCATAGAAGCTATAGTTGTAGCTAGTAGCTACATTTATACCCCATATAATTAAATTGACTAGCTAGCACGCTATGTCCAATGGTTCTTGTTGAACTTAGAAATATGTTGCTTTCAATACATTGCATGCATAAGTAAAAGATTGGTCTATGGTCATGTAGCCTAAGATCAGGGGGAGTAAGTTAATATGTTTTGCTCAATGGAGACTAACTCAATTGATTGAATGAATAATTGTGGATGATGGTGGATAACAAATTTATGATGATTTAAAATTTATGAAGAAAAGGCATCAAGGGAATTTTGTATTAATGGCAATTGGAAAATTCTAGAAGAAATTCCATGTGAATTGGATGTTGTGTATTTTATATATTTGAAATATATAGTCTATTTGTTTTTAATGTATGAGTACTTGGATCAATTATTTTGGCTAAATAATAAAGAAGCTAGACAATGAAATAGTTTGTTCTAAACTATACTATGTGCACATCAAGGGGAGAACATCCCTGAGTTTGAAGGAATGTTGAACATTCGTGCACTATGTGTATTCTAGCTCACTGCATATAATATAGAATAACCCCCATGTTTAAATATGTGTGTGAATATTTCCCATAAATTTCATCATAGCATACATGAATGGACCTCCGCTTGTAGTTGGAGATACATGAATATGGATTATTGTAAGCCCATCATAGGGGATTATTTTAAAGTATGCTATTAAAGATCTAATATTGGCATTAGGGGGAGAGAAAGCCTATTTTAAATGCCAAATATTATTTTCGCAGAAGGAAAATGATCCAGAGAAAATATTTCTTGAAGCTTGAAGCAGGAATATTATCACACACTAAGTCAACTATTAGTTTGACTAATGCTCTTGTGAAGCATGAAGCGGAGCATATGCCAGATATTGAAATGAGAGGAGTAACTTGAAGTTATAAACCAGAAGTTTTGTTTACTAGTAGTAAACTAATTATTGTATACTATCAAGCTACAATCTATGGGGACGCCTATGGATTATAGTTTTAATGTATACTTATTGAATAGAAATAAAATAAAACACCTCCATTCTCATGAAGGGAACACCTCATGAATAAGGTTGAGCACCTCATGAAGAGGATCATCGTGAAGATGGAATCCAACACACTAAGTGCGCACATCATTAGTGTTGGATATGCAGAACAATAAAGTATCTCTTGTTTTTGGGAAATGACAAAGAGACAGAATAATCTCATATTATGAGAATATTAGCAGAAAATAATTGTTGTCGACAACGCTACCTCTATAATTGCAAATGTTTCTCTTATGAGAATCCGGATCCGGAAACAAAGTTCATGGCAAAGTCGCTTGTAGCGATTATATCGGGTCAGTGAAGAAATGCAATTGAGGATGAATCTCCTACTAAGAAGAAATAAATGTTCTGCTATATCTCTGGCAAATGAAATAAAATGATGAATATGAAATATGCAGTTAATAAGTGGATTATGAAGATCCATATACACAGTTCCTGAAGAATACAAATCACAACCTATGAAATTAAATCTCATACAAGTATTATGAAGTCTAAGGTAGAATATATTCATAAATGAATATTGAAGTCTCTAGAAGAGCATATCCTAGAAGAATAGTCATCGAATGACTTCATAGTGAATAACACTATCTCATTGTGAATCTCTCTTGTAGTAGAGTGAGAACATCCTTGAAGGAACTAATCCATGAAGGATTTACCAGTCAATTCTTGAAGAAACATCATTTATCCCTGAAGTGAATATAGACCCGAGAGAAAGAAAATGAGGAATTCTAAACACCATGAAGGTGTCATACAAACACTCAGAAAGTGTAAAGCTAAGCAATAAAAATATTGAGATCCTCTAAATACCATAGAAGATATGAGAATAATGGTGATTTGGCATTTGAATTATCCCCTAAAATGCCAAATGCAGGGAATTTGGATTTATTACTTAGTGGTACAATCAAAATCGAAGATTTGTAAGTTTAAAAATCCACTATGAGAGAATTATTAGTATTGAAACTCTTGTAAGAGTTTGACACTATCTAGAAGATATTGAATATTATAATTTATTTATCCCCATCATCCTCTGAATGGATCTATCACCTTGAAGGGTAAATTTTTATTTGTTTTGCACAACTAATAAGTGGTTATTTATGCATGAAGCATATTGCTCTTTGTTATACCCATATAATTCATAGAAGAATTATGAGTCAACTTTTAAAAAGTGTGGTTTGAATAATAAAATTCAAAGGATGGCTTTATGAGGGGGAGCAATTTTATTCAATTTATCTTGAAGATAATTGAAACCACTAGAATTATAAAGATCAAGTAGATCATATTTGCTAAAACATGAAAGTTTATGCATAGATCATGAAGATTAATATCTATTCACCAAGAATTAAATATCCTGAAGAATATATAACCAAGAAGGTTAAATGTTGTACTCTTTTTTCCTATGTGAGTTTTTACTCGAAGGTTTCTCACACAAGGTTTTTAATGAGACAATATGTGCAATACAATTAGCGAATGCAATGTACTCTTTTTTCTAAGAACCTTTTTTTCCACTGGGTTTTCGGATGGAGTTTTTTACGAGGCATGTGCATGTCGTGGTAATCGCCCAAAGGGAGTGTTGTAAAACATAAGGACTCTATCCTAGAAGGAAAGGAGAAGGAAGAATCCTAATCCTAGTCCGTTTATATGTGGGCTCTTACCGAAACTTTTGGACCTTAGCGGGACTATATATACGTGGGAGCTCTATGTTGTAATCACCAATATTCAGAGAAATAAAGAATAGTCTCCCTACTTCTTGTGCCTACTTGTTCTACTTTCATCTACCATGTTTATCGTGAGAGACGGAGAGGGAAAGGTACTAACCGCTGGCAACAAGTTTCTTAACATTTTTTTCTTTGCAGAACCTGTTATGGTTGGAACTCGCTACGAACATGTTATTATTTGGTAAGGGTTGTAACTGTTGTTTAATGGGTTGCTACTGTTTCTTATCGGGCATTACCATTCCTTAATGGTTTGTACTGTTCCTTATTGGATTTGTACTATTCCTTAGCGGGTGTAACTGTTCTTTAATAGTTTTGTACTGTTCACCAGCCCGTCACTGTACTAACAGGTTTACTACTAGAAAAGCCGCGCTTTCCTTGGAGCAGGCCAGTTCCATTACATTTATGTTGGGCATAAATATTTATCTCATTAATTCAGTAAGAGATATGGGATAGAATGATCAAGATTACAAGCAAACCATAAAAAATATAAACTCTTGTAGATCAACCATTTAATATGTTGCATACAAGTCTTGTAATGCACATATATATACATATATAGCAAGGTGGATTAAGCCGTTTGTGGCTTTGGTACAAAGCCAGTAGTCTGTTGAGTTGCTAATAGAATAGGCTTATATCTAAATATTGAATACATAGTACAATTCAATGCTAGCTGTAGCAGTTATTTGCATAGTCCCTTTTACTTGCCGTCCTTAATTCTGTGTATAAAGCTCTGCATTATAGACAAAAAAAATGATGTTAATAATGATAGTTGGGATTATATTAGATTAGATATGGAGAAACTGAAGCAGTGGCATCAAATTACATGATCTGTGGTTGTAACGATTTAATGTATGGTTTATTTAAAATATAGTACTTAAATCAATGCAAAGTTATTTGACTGAATTTTGTATAAATAAAATTTTAGATAATGTTGTAATCCAGATTTGTGCTTTCCCCATGTTTCGAAAAAAGTCCAGTTCTCGGCTCTCGGCTCTCGGCTCTCGGCAACCTCTCCAATTATTGCATCAATATCTCTCATGATCATGATAGGGGGTTAAGGTACTACGTCACAGAGGTTTCTCCATTGCCATGCAGGTTCATGTGCTAATGTGCATTAGCTATACGACTATAGTACAAAGGTACTTCAAATCTCCAACACATGGCCTCTAAAGTATGCTAATTATGGTTGTCTTCGGGGTCTTCATTACTCAATGCACGTATTCTATTATCGATTTCAATTTTGTATAAAAAATGTATAGTTGGGCAAATTTAGGCACCTGGTCTGGTTTAGGTATGAGTGATCATATTCGATGATGTATCTGTCCATTTATTCGAAATACATTAGTTCCTTCACCTTGATTTATTTTTCCGTCAATGTTTCCTTGCATTGATGTAAAAGCAAACATGCCGTTATATTGTCGTATCTTTTGTAGGAAATGTCTTGATAGAGAATCCCCTTTGTAGTCAAGTAATCTAGTAATAAATTATGGTGGATCTTTAAATGGTGGTATTCTGATTTTACCATATTTACAACAATTGGAGTAAACAGTTTGTCTGTTATTGTATCTATTAATTTATTTATTTCTCCCATCAAACCAAAATATTGCATTACAGTATGTGCAACTGTATTCTGGTATGCCCAAGTACGACCTTTCATTGTATGACTCTTTTAGATGCTTGATATATTCTGGTGTGAAGTATGCCATACCATGATGTAAAGATAAATATGAATGCTTTTGCTTTGTACCCAAGCAATGCAGTTCCAGTGACAACTCTATATTTTGTTGCTCTTTTTTTCTCCCATATTTTTTCCATTCTGATCTGTCTCATTTTTTTTAGTATCAGGCTGCATGTATTCATGGGATGGGTTTTCTCTTTTCTTTGACTTCATATATGACAGCTGATTATTTTCTTGGATATTTCTAGGCACATCTATCTATATATATGAGACGATGAGATATAGTCACCATGATATATGAAGTGTAGTTAGTAAATTACGAAAAAGATATGTAACAGTATGGATGCAGCATATTACTATAATCTCGAAAGGTTGTTGACACGTACCTTTTATCAATTGTTGGGTCTCCAAAGGTAGCAACCTGCAATGTAATAAAAATATAGTCAATCGTTTGATCTTTCAAATTATTCTTTAATAATTCACAAATATAATGTAGGACACTATATATTGTGCAAGAGCTCGTGGGAAATATGTTATTAGATATACGATTTGCACAAATGATTATGTGTATACCAGGGAATATATTATGCAAGAGCTCATGGGAAATATATTAGTTATATAAGTTGATATAGGGTATTCGAGGTCTCTTATTGATCGGTTCTATAAGGTGTTTAAAGAACAGTGCATTGATCCAATAAATTTATATTGATATATATTAACATCTTTCTTTTTCATGTATCTATTTGGTTTCGCTATGTGACTCTATTTGACAAACATCTCAGATTCGGTACATGTAGGAACAACATTCACATGATCAAAGTGTCAATGCTGTGATGACATTTGAACAGAATGAATGTGCTACACGGTAAGCCAATTAAAATATGTGAAGTGTATTTTGTGAGACTGGTCTAAAGAGATACAAAATCCAATTATAACGCTGTCTAAAACCTGACATAATGCAACGCCCGTATGGTGAACGAACAACGTCGTACTGTCACAAAGGCCGAGTTTTTTCAATTGATAAGCAAATGAAGTCAGCACGCTTGGTAACTCGATTTGGTGCAGACATTTTATCAAGCAAGTAGCAGGTGGTGAGCAGACTTACACGGGTGAGCAGGGGAGAAATCACTCCACGATGAGCAGGGGAGAAATCACTCAACCACGGCGATGGACGCGGAGGCCTGGCGTAGGTGGCGTGCAGCGTGCGGCACGGCTGCGCAGGTGCGGTTCTGGGCGGCCACGGTCTGCTACGCTAGCAACTGGCGGCGCTGGCGTCCGGTGGTGTGGCGCAGTCGAGGTCCAGGACATGGGCACAGAAACTCAGCTCGGCTCGGGGCCTGCGGCCCAGTTGTGTAGTGCTCAAGCGGAGGGGCGATCGGCGGCAGGCTCGAAGGTTGAAGATGACAGCACTTGGAAGTGGTTCGAGAGGAAATGGAAGATTTGAAAAGTTTTTTTTTTTAGCGAGCAGATGGAAAGCCATTTATGATGCTGGCGCGGGCACACGCTGCCAGGGCCTAGCAGTATCAGGAATAGCCTAGAAGCTTACTATCTACTCCGCCAGATAAATGAACGGCCTGATTTTATGAAGCAGTGAATGGACGGCCTGGATTTTGCTAGCGACATGGCCCAATGACAGCTCGAGAATCCCAGGGGATTTCGTCTTGTAGAGATTTATAGCCACTGTTTGTGAGGGTGACGGACCCGCACTGAGCCTCGACTTTAATAGTCTATATATATAGATATAGAAGAGAAAAAAAATACTACCAGTATAATGCATAGTGCCTGAATCTATGCATTTTCTTAGAGCCAAGAGGAGTGCATTAAGTTGACATATATGTAGAATTAATAAAAGTATTAAAATGTCATATGTCTCCTTGACTTGTTATCATGGACAACAGTTAATCGATCGGGAAGCTTGGTTCCCACCGATGAGTATTTGTTGCTTTTATTTTCTTCTGTTTCTTCAAGCACACATCAGCCCACGGGCAGAGCTCTAGGGACGGCGATGTCCACTGTGCCTAGCTGGATCAGTTGTTGCGTATGCATACGTGCAAGTACAGTCATAAACAAGTACCGTAGATGCCAAGAAAACCATGGTGTTGTAGTCATTCCCGCTGAAGGGGCAAACATGAAGAGGGACCTGGCCAGGTGGTCCTTCTGCACCGCACTTTTTGGATACAGCGCGATATTCTTGTTAATTGTCATGAGATGAGGGGTCATTCAATACGATTGGATGCGCACACAGTAGCAAACAGAAGTGGTTAACTTGGACGGATTAACAGTTCTTAGTAGTCTGAACTTACTTGTTAGCCTACAAATAAAGTGAATAAGGATTGCTACAACTTGTTTTGTGAATATTCAGGTGTCTGTTCAATATGGTCATGGCATGAAATTCACATTTGTAAAATGGCTTATAGGGCTTATTCAGTTTTGCTAAAATCAGTTAAGAACTAGCACTTGTGGAGTACTTCCATCGATTTCTTATCTGAATGTTCTTTGTGTTCTCTGATCTTTCTTTTCTTACTGCCGCACTTGCAGATCGAAAGAAACAAGCACAGTTAGCCGCTGTTGCTGGATTTTCGTCATAGAAGATGTTGGCAAAAACCGCTGTAGGGTGTCTTCAAAATCAACTCGGATGGGTGTGTTTCAGCTCAGTGCCAAGATGTCCTATTTAGCAACAGCTACTGAACTTGTGTTATCTCTGGTTGCATTATGTTAGCTTATCTTTGAATTGGGGTAAGAATCAGAATATGTTGTACAAAGGCATACATGCCGATACGTTCAGGCTTGGCTTGTTTGTGTACTCAATAAGATTGTCTGCATGCATGCTGATACGCGCAGGACGGGCAAGGGAGGGTCGTCGGCGGTGTAGCAGGGCGGACGAGGGCCAGCCAGGGAGAGGGCGGCAGCGGCACAGGTCGAGCGAGGGCGGGCAGCCGGCGGCTATGGCGAGGACGAGGGCAGGCCGGCGGCGGCTATGGCAAGAACGAGAGAGAGAGAGAGAGAGAGAGAGAGAGAGAGGGAGAGAGAGGGAGAGAGAGAGAGAGAGTGAGAGAGAGGGAGACCGTTTTTTTTTTATCGGGGGACCGATCTGGCAGATGCAGGGAGGGGCACTGGGTGGGGATAAGTGGTACTTATTTGTGCAATGACTAGAATGCTCTTTTTTTTTAATAAAATCAATAATTTGGGAAAGCGATGGGAGACGATGGGAAGCAATTTCAAGTACTGTAAAAGACTAATAGGGTGCCACATAAACAACTTTGTTGGCATGATAAAGAACTAAAGGAAGAGTGGGATTTTCATCTAGATAAAACCCTGCAAACTTTTTCTCTAAGTTGTAATAATGGGTTATAAATTAAATAGTATGAGTTCATATGAACACAGAAATGAAAGCTATGCATTGTACGCGATTTTTTCTAACCCGCAGTAACATTGTTTTTGAGAAATCACACGCCTTTGGAACAAGCCTAAAGGATAAGACCTTTATACGTATTAATGATGAGATTTTTTACAATGATTGTGGAGAATTTCGACGGCTCACAGCGACCGATCCGACGGCCAGAAAGGCTGAAGGCGATGAGAGGCAATGGGGGAGAGGCAATGGGAGGCAATTGACGTGTCTATGACGGGTGGGCCATACGCGCTAAATCGCCCCTCGTCGCCTCCGAAATTGAGTGGGAGGCGATTACAAATAAAGGAGGGGCAATTGCGTTTTTGTAGTTTACTTTTTTAATCAAGGGTAAAACGGTAACTTCATAAATGCAAAAATTATATTTTAAGTACTATAGTTAGGGATTATGATTCAATTACTATAGTTGATGTTTTACTTAAAAAAAGAAAAGTCGTCTTTAGGTTCCTTCGATGCTGCCCAGTCGTCGCACTCGATCTCATCCTCGCCGTCGTGCCGCCAGCCCCAGGAGCCTGCCCGTAGTGCTTCCTCAGCTCGGGCGTGCTGCACAGCGCCCCGGCGCACGCCTCACCCTCGCCACCGCCACCGCCGCCCTTGTGTCCTTGGCGCTGGCCGTGATGGAGCTGATGAGAAACTCGGGCATGACCTTGATGATCGTGCGCCCGTAGTCGCCCTTGAGAAGCGTAACGTCTGCTGCCATGCCATGCCATGCCATGCCATGCCAAGTTCATCAGCTGAGATCGTAGCCTGTCTTGTCTTGTTGCTGCAAATTAAAAATGCAGCTGAGATCGTAACCTGTCTTGTCTTGTTGCTGCAAATTAAAAATGCTGCAGGTGTACATCGTCTCCAGCAACGACTACCTAGTGGGATTAGGGGGCAGTTGCGATGCGGCCTTGGGTGAAATATATAGGTGATATGTGAGCGTGGTTCTCGATCCCATAAATTAGGAAAGAAAAAATTAAAATGAACCTATAATTATATAATTAGGAGCACGGAAAGAGAAAGCTCCCCCGATCCGCCTCAAAGGTAAAGACTGTCGGGATTCTTGCTTGGATCGAATAACCAAACCATGCATGCACGCACGTTGTCTCCAGGAAAGAAAAAATTAAAACGTTTCATGGCCTGGATTCATTCCATCTCATCCCTAAAATAGTCTACCGCGAGATCCTGCATGAATGCAAAGACACGGTGGGGGTTAGATTGAGTTTATGCAAAGACTAAATTACCCTTTAGAAACATAATTAGCATTTTGTGGAGATAATGAGAGGCAATTACAATCATTGTAAAAGAACTCATGAATGATACGATCAAAGTCCTCCTCGGCTGTCGGCTGTCGGCTCCTCCATGCTCAACTCAACTGCTTCGACTCTGCATGCTACCTTGAACAGTTCACGGTTGATCTCGAATTTGAGACGAGTCGTATCCGGATCGTTTGCGACGACTCCTCGCTCGCTCCCGCTGTCTAACTCGGCCTCGGCCTCGGCCCACACGTGTGCCACTTATGGGCCGTCAATTTGCTTGCACAATCCATCGGCCCAATGCAACGGGGAAAAGCGGAGACGACGCCTGGAAGAAGCAAAGTCCATTTCCACAAGTTCTTCCTTTTGTCCCAAATTCGAAAAAAAAAGAGACGTGACAAGGAAACCTGTAACTCCAAGGAGAGGGAACTTGATGCAACTTCTGGAGTAAAACTTTTGGGAAGAAGATGTGCAACTCATTCGGTCACTACCGGTGCATATGGAGAATTGAACATAGGAAAAAGTTTACATAACCCCCTCACCTATTGTACCTGGTCTACTTCACCCCCCAACCTATGAAACCGGGTATTTAACCCCCTCACCTTTGCAAAACCGTTCAAATTACCCCCTATGGTGGTTTTGCACGGTGGTTTTGCCATCTTGACGCTGAGGTGGACATCGACGCTGACATGGATGAATGACAAGTCGGCCTGCTTGAAGTGGGCTCCGCTTGTAAGTGACTGTACCTGGTGAGAGTGACTAAGAGAGGCGAGAAGGGGAGGAGCAAGCGTGGAGGAGGCCGAGGCCCTCGACGTTGGTGCGCTTGATGCCGCCGTGCTATGGAAGTTGGCGTCCTGACGCCGCTGTGTGTGTTGCATCGAGGCGGAGGGGAGAAGAGGGAGCGTCGGGGCACATCTTGCGGACAAGCTGTCGGAGCTCAGGGGCAGAGCGGAGAAGCAAGCAGAGAAGGCGTCGTGCAGACCTGAGCTTAGGGCCGGCCCGCGGCGTCGTTCGTGCTTGCACGAGTGGTAAGGGAGGGGCGTCCGCAGCTGCGCTCGCGTCCGTCCGTCGGCGCGCAGAGAAGGCAGCAGGGGCGGATCGCGCGAACCTCGGGGAGCTAGGACGGAGTTCGAGGGCACGCCTCGAGCCCTCTCTGTTAGACAGGTTAATTAGGCCTTTTGGTTAGCGTCTTGGCCTCATTGCTACAGGCCCATGCACTCATAGATAATAGATCGGCCAAGCTTGGGCTCCATAGCAAGGCTCGTCGTTTTCCTCTTAGAGACCAACGAGCCCAGCATCATCTGTGAGGCATAGGCCTCCACCGCCGCCTCGTGGTCAATGGACTTGGTGGCGTCGGCGTTCTTCTTGCCGAAGACGCCGTAGTAGTTATCGATGCCGATCGAGCAAGAGGAGGTGCGGCAGCTCCCAGATCCTTCGCGGCCATCAGCCAAGTTGGACAGGAACAACCAAGTCGAGACATCGCTGGCCGTTGTCGTCGTCGTGGTACTCTAGAAGTCTGCTGCTGCTGCGCTGGAGCCGTACCGGCCGGCGGCCACCTCCGGCTCGGACGAGCACGCACGCGGCACGCATCTACGTCAGCATCGTTGTCCACCTCAGCGTCAAGATGGCAAAACCACCGTCCAAAACCATCACTGGGGTAATATGAACGGTTTTGCAAAGGTGAGGGGGTTAAATACCCGGTTTCATAGTGTTACCCGATCAATCTATAGTATCGATAACTTGGATAGTTTGAAACGAGAACTCGGTTCGCCGGCACTGCCAGGCTCGCCGCCGCCGCCGCCGTCGTTGCCCTCTGGGCACGATCAGGTTCGTGTTCAAGTCTGGTTTGCCTTCTCCCCTCCAGCCGTTACAAGAGGAGCACAAGGTGGGCTTCCTCGGAAATGGGCCGCGCAGGATCGGAAATGAATTACAGCCACTCAGGCCCAGTAACTCGCGGGTTGGGCTTCTTCATCCGCACCGTCTTCTGGAGTTGGTTGGCGCCCTTCGATTCTCCGTCTTCGACGTCGACTGCCTGATCAGCACCCGCATCATCTTCATCAGCATCTTGAGCACCAGCTTCTTGATCATCATCAGTAGTTCTGGTGACAATCCCACCCCGATAAGAACCTGCTTGACCCCAAGCAGGTGCCCTGGGGAACTCCTGCCGAAGTGGAGCTTCATCTTCCCAGGTGTTGAGATCATCAGACAATGAAGACCATTTCACCAGAACTTGAGGGACAGTGGAATCCCTATCGCGCCTGAGCCTGCGTGCCAATACTTGCAGAGGTATTTGGAACTCATGATCAGTGTCAGGTAAGGAAGCACTTACAGTCACTGTTGGAGGTACTGCTTGTTTCAACTGGGAAACATGAAAGACGGGGTGAATATGACAGTGGTCAGGCAACTTGAGTTTATAAGCTGACAGGCCAATCTTTGCTAAGATTTCAAAGGGTCCAAAATATTTGAAGGCCAGTTTGTTGGACGATCTTGGAGCCAGAGATGTTTGAACATATGTTTGGGCCTTGAGATAGACAGAATCCCCAACTTGAAACTCCCTAGGAGTTCTATGTTTGTCGGCTTGGCTCTTCATCTTGTTTTGAGCTCGACCAAGTGTTGTTGCACCAACTGCTGCATGAGTTCTCTATCTTGTAGCCAGGTCTTGAGATCTTCATTATTGCAACATTGGTTGATGTCAATACCAAAATGTCTGGGTTCATGTCCATATAAAACCACAAATGGAGTATTGCCCAAGGATGAATGGTAAGATGTATTGTACCAAAATTCAGCCATGGAGAGCCATTTTTCCCATTTGGTTGGACAAGCATTGACAAAGCACCTGAGGTAGGTCTCCAAACATTGGTTAACCCTTTCGGTTTGGCCATCTGTTTGAGGATGGTAAGCACTGCTGAGTTGCAAGTCTGTTCCCAGCATGTTGAATAATTCCTGCCATACTGAACTTGTAAACACTTTGTCTCTGTCAGACACCATAGCAGAAGGTAATCCATGAAGCTTGAAGATGTTCTTCATATAGACTTGAGCAATCTGTAGTGCAGTAAAAGGGTGAGACAAGGGTAGGAAGTGAGCATACTTGGAGAATTTATCCACTATCACCAGTATGCAATTGTATCCATTGGATCTGGGAAGTCCCTCAATGAAATCCAAGGTGACCACTTTCCAAGCACCATCAGGAATTGGTAAAGGAGCTAGCAGACCAGGATATGCCACTCTCTCTGACTTGGCTTGTTTGCAGATTGTACATTTGTCCACAAAATCCTTGACTGATTGTAACATTTTCGGCCAGGCAAAAAGTTGCTTTGCTCTTTTGTATGTAACCTCAATGCCTGAATGGCCTCCAACTGCACTAGAATGTAGAGATGACAAAATCTTGATCTGAAGAGTTTGATCTGGCCCAATCCAGATTCTATCTTTGTATCTGATCAATCCATCCTTTAAGGAGTATGGGCCTTTAGGAGAAGAGATTGTTAGCTCAGTGAACAGTTTTGCAGTATCACTGTTTTGGCCATAAGAGCTCTGAACAGCCTGTAACCACAAGGGTTTGACAGTAGAGATTGCTGCAAGATCATATGTTTCTTTGGTATTAACTCTTGAGAGGGCATCTGCCACTTTGTTTTCAACCCCCTTCTTATATACTATCTTGTAGTTTAAACCCATCAGTTTTGTTAGTGCCTTGTGTTGCCAGGCAGTGGTAAGTCTTTGACTTTCCAAATGTGTCAGACTCTTCTGATCAGTCAATATGCTGAATGGTGATGACTGAAGGTAATGATACCAATGTTCCACTGCCAGAAGAATAGCTAGGTACTCTTTTTCATAGGTTGATAAACCTTGAGCTTTAACCCCCAGTGCTTTGCTGACATAAGCTATTGGGTGACCCTGCTGATGTAAAACTGCACCAATGCCCTTGGCAGAAGCATCAGTTTCAATGATGAATGGGAGATTGAAGTTAGGTAAAGCAAGTACAGGTGTAGTCATTAATGCCTTCTTCAAAGTCTGAAATGCAGTTTCAGTTTCAGATGTACAGATAAACTGCATACCCTTTTTGAGCAGATTTGTCAATGGCTTGGATAGAAGACCAAAGTGAGCTACAAATCTCCTGTAATAACCTGCCATTCCCAAAAAGCTTCTGAGTTCCTTGATATTAGATGGAGTAGGTGTGGAGGTATAAACTCCATATACCCTCACAGCCTAGTTTGGGCTGACACGCTATCACCAGGCCGGCCCATCAAGCTTCAAGACCGATCGGCTCAGGCTGGTCGGACAGCCTAAAACAGGCAAGAATATCCAAGACCGACAAGGAGGACAGACCTAGCTGAGATAGGAAAGTTTAGACTTGTAAAGTATGTAAACTTAGTACCAGATAGGCTAGATCCGACTTGTAACCTTGCTCCCCGTAATATATAAGGAGAGCAAGGACCCCGTCTCGAGGGGACGAGAATGCGGCATAACGCACGGACTCGTACATCCACATCATAATCGAAACAGAGAGCGGGACTAGGGTTTTACGCATCCTTGCGGCTTTGAACCTGGGTAAACATCGTGTGATTGCTCCTGTTTACATCTTGCTCGCAATCTCGTGCGCCTTCCGCCAATCCATTACGGTCGGGGCATACCCCTGGTCGGACTATCGCCGATATTTCGTCGACAGTGGCGCGCCAGGTAGGGGGTGCGCACCGAGATTTCACGTCGATCAAGATGGTTTCCTTCCCGGCTTCCATGACCTTCGAGGCCGGCCTCACCTTCAACTTCGGAACGTTCACCTGGACTTCCAACTCCGCAACTACCGCTACTGCAACTCTCACGCCTCCGGCTATCACGCTGACAGTGGCACCAACAATGGTGGCTACACCAAACCAGATCCAACTCGTCCCGACGACCACCGTTGTAGTCTCAACCAATCCACCACTGACAGTTGGCGGCTCAGCGTCAACACCTCCGATCGGTCCAAACCCTTCACAAAGGGGGCAAGTCAACAACACGGATCTACTCCGTTTGATCCATCAACAAGATATGAGGTTGACAGAGACCCATGCCAACTTTGAGTCGCTCCAACGACGCGTCAGGCGAGATCTACAACTCGCGCGACAACAACGTGTTCCCAACTCGTCAATACAGGGTCAACGAAATCATCGCAGGGTCACTTTTGGACGTGGCAGGCGCCCACGGTCGCAGCCAACAGATCTGCGGCATCGTATTCAGGCAAACCCTCGTGGCAATCGCATACAACAAAGTAGCGGAAGAAATTCGCAGTGGCTCCGACCACGGCCGGCCATTATTCATAATGGTCGGAGAAGCCAACCGAGCAGTACACGACAAAGGATCCTGGCCGATATCCAAGATCTGAGAGGGGGAACTTCACAACAGGCCTCACGGAACAGCGGCAGTCCAGCCCCAACGACACAAACCGTTCGGCAAAATGTACCAAGTCGGAGTTACGTGTCAACGGCTCAGCGCAGGAACGCACGCCGCAATGAACGGCGGCGACGTCAGCGTGAGATTCGGCGAACTGGTCGGACCTCACAAGCTGCGCCTACTTCCGCAACACAGCGAGAACGTCCTCCGCAAGACAACAACTCCAACGCCCGGTTGTTTGCAAAACGTACCGAGCTAGCTGCCGCCCTCCATCGTGGCAACCAATCCCAAAGGGATGAACAACGAAGGGAAAAGCGACGACAAGAGATTTTAACTGCCATGGCAACGGCCAATGCAACGGAACAAAGGGCAGAACGGCCACGAGCACGTTCAACTCAGTCTCCCTCAATGACAAGGGCATCGGCGCACAGGGCCAGGGCACTTACAGACCGACACCGAGACGTAGAAAGAAAACGAAGGGAAGAGCACCAGAAACACATGGCAGCAATCAGAGAGAATCGCCGTAGTTTCGGCATGAACCCATTAAGGGACAACACGAGGGATTCACCTAACATGGATGAGCCTCGTTGTTGTACCCAACCTATACAGACGACCACAGTATACAAACGTGCTCGGAGTCCTCCTCCCGGACGAACGGTCCCAAGTGCCCAAACAAACCGCAATGGTTTCATCACTCCTTTCTTGGACAATTTGTTGACCCGAGAACCAAACTGGAGGCTCCCCAGTCCAACTCCTCCTGAGGACGGGATACCACCGCACACCGAGCACATATTTCCCAATCCAACAAACCCGGCTAACCTACGGCGCATCAGAACAGTTCGATCACCAGGGCACAAAACATCAGAAGGGATGTTTATCAATGGCGAATGGTACGAAGTGGTACAAAAAGGAAGTCAATTTGAGAAAAACTCAAGCTCCTTAGATTCTTTTACAGATGTACCTTTTCCAAAAAAGGACAATCTCAATACCACTCGGAACGGAATAAGTATCTCCGACCATGTCCGACGCCGAGATGATCAGGCCCTGGATGACGATGACCTACTGCTCTGCATTGAAGAAGATCCAGTCATGATCCATGACTTAGAAGAAGGAGAAGCAGAGCCGGAAAATTGAAAGAACAAGAGAAGCATCCTTCTCTTTTATCAAACAAATTATTTTCTTAGGCAATTTCCTTTTTACATACGTTCAAGTTAGCGTCAGTCGTACACATCATTGTAAGTCATTCCAATGACAAAAGCAATCTAATGTGTACTATTTTATAATGAGAAGTCAAGTTTTTCGTGTCAAAACACTTGAGCACATGAATTTTTCTTGCCTTTCCAAAGGAAAATCATCCCTCAAATCAGACGCGTTACGACATTCTCTAAACGCAAAAAACAGAGGACTCCGAATCCTAAAAATCCTACGGCATAAACATGACAAAGTCATGAAACAGAATCAAAACAAAAGATAAATAAAAAGGAATCTCAATGGATTCCAACACAAGACACATCTCAAAAGGATCCACTTGTTCTTCATTAAAAATATAAATATTATTTACAAAGGGAGGACTAATTGTATCCAGAGCAATCTAGTCCTCCCCAAACAGCTTGCCGACCACCAGGTCGACAGGAGTCGCGGCGACGACGGCCTCCGCCGCCCCGGCGAACTCGACGGCGGCGCCCTCCATGACGTCGTGCGCCGCCACCGACAGCTCCATACCACGGACGTCAAGGCCGGCAATGGCGTCGACGGTGGCATAGGCGGCAGAGGCACCATGGCGGACGCCGTGAACCGCCACCGCGGCCACCTGGCCGGGGATCGCCGCCAGCCGGGCGGTGACATCGCCGCCTTGGGCGTTCACCGCATCCGCCGCGGCATGCGCGGCCTCCTGCAGCCGTTCCAGCTGCTCCGTCAGCTCTGCAAAAATAGAGTAAAAAAAATTAAAAATGCCAAGACGAGCACAACTCAGGGCATATGAACAATGGAGAACTCAGTACTTACCGCCGACCCTGATGTCGGCAGCCTCGCGGCGCCGAGCGGCGTGTCCACTGGACCTTGCGGGCCGGCCTCTCGTCCGCCGCCTCATTGACGGCGGCGTTGGCCTCGGCGTCGAAGTCGGCGGCTCGCCCGCTTTTCCACCTCCGGCTCCTCGGGCGGAGGAGAGTGCCTTCGAGGAACAGTCCACGTTCCCCTCCGCCCGCCCGCCCGCTTGGTGGCGTCGGAGTAGACGTCCCGACGTCTTTGCAGCTCCGCCCGACGCGCTCGAGCGCGACGCCGGGGAGTTCACCGAGACGCGCTCGCCGAACGCGGCGTGGAAACACCGGCGGCCGCCGCCATCCTCCGCCACGCGGGGAGCCACATGCTCCGCCGCAGCAACGGCGGCCCGGCCTCCACGACCCGGAGCCCACCGCTCGGAGGCCGCGGCCCCGGCACGACCCGCCGCTCCTCCGCTGCCCTCCTCGCAGCCTCGGCGGCGCCCGCGGCGGAGGTGCCTGGCGCACCTCCAATCGTCAGGAGCGTGTACCTACATTGCAAACGAATAACAACAGTTACACAAAAGAAGAAAACCCTAAGATTAATCAAAGGAAACAACCCCCATTCAAGCTCACCTCCTCCGCGGCCTCACCTCCCGAGGAGAGTTCACCGACTCCTCCTCCTCCGCCGGGCGCTTGCCGTCACGGCGATCCATCTCAGGTGGTGGCGGCGAGCAAATGGGATCTAGAACCCTAAATCTTGGGGGCAGAAGGAGAAAAGGAAGAACAAAGAATGCGCTGCGTGTACAAACTCCCAGCGCGGGCCACAATTTATAGAAGAGCCCGGAGGACTCGAGAAGGCAACCGACGAGATCGTGGGTAATCAAAACCCCGCGGCCCTTTCGTTTCCCAAGAGCACGAAGTGACGAAAACCGCTCCACTCAAGCGACGTGCATTTATACGTTCCCCCTCGCATCGGGAACCCCCCGAGCGCTCGCTGGCGCACGTCGTCAGGGAGGTGGAGCGATTGAGACACCGACACAATGGACCCACCACAAGCGAGAATTGACTTGACCAAAGACTAAAACCGTACGCCGGATGGACGTGACAGTCGATTCCGATGTACGGTTGCATCAGCGAGCGAATATTTTTCGCTTTACAAGCGATCATAACGACGAAAGATAAGTATCCAACATCTCTAATAAATTTTCTATTTTATTCATTCACCCATTTCAAAAGACCACACTTTGGAAAAACCAGTCTTTCACAAATTTCTTTCCTCAAACACGAAGCAAACCAGGAACGCACCGTCTCTGTCTCACTCGCTACGTGTTAACAGCACCACGCTCAAACAACACAGAGTGCGCCAGCGGTCGCTCCCAAAGGAAAAGGGCTCCAAACATTCCGGCACCGTGCTGTTTGTTTAGGATCATCTAATCCCTAAGGCCTGGTCGGCTCTTGAATGAAGAAGAAACTAGTGTTACTGGCAATTTTTTCTTCTAAATTTATAACAAGCATAACCTAGCCTTCTGCATGACAAGAAAATCTTACACACTATATGACCATTCTTTCAGGAACAAAGGCATGATCAAAGCCCACCACGGCAAGACGGTGGCCCAAAGATACAGATAAGTGCTTTCTCGATATTAACATTTATGCCCTCACGAGTCTTTTCTTTCAAAGGATCTCTTTACATGAACTACTTCAAAGTACGTTCGAAAAATCTTTATAAAGTTAAAAACATCTTTTTTCTTTGTAACAAATGGCCAAGTACGTCACCCCTCCAACAGAAAACAATCAGCATGCACTGTCTCTGTTCAATCCCGCTATGTGTTCACAGCTCCAACGCTATACAACACAGGGGTGGCAGCGGTCGCTTCCAATGGAAATAGGGCCCTAAGTGATTCGGCAACGCGCTATTCACTATAGGTCATCTACACACCTGAGGACTGATTAACTCTATAAGGAGGGGCGATTACCAAAACCATTCTCAAATAACACATCCTGATACAACTTTGTATCATAGATTATATCAAATCAATACAATTCAACATACCTTATCAAAACATTCACGCATACCACATTTTTCTCTTTGCAGCAACAACTCGAAGAAGCTACTGATGGCCATTTAAGTCTGTCTTTTAGCTATAGTCTTTCCATCGGGTTCACAGCAAAGCTGTTCCAACCCATTTATGTTGAGAAGTTACGGTATAGCATCAATATTTCAACCCACACAATCCGACAAAGTGAAGTGGGATTTTTGCCAATGATACCGGTTATTACGGCGCACAAATAGCAAAGCTATTTCATGGGTTTAGATTTAAAAACCATGGTCTCACGGCCACGGGGACCGGGAGTTAAGCGGCAAAGCTATCTTAACTCAATCATGACAAAGTCATGGCATGGTTCAAACCAACCAGCCCAAATGAAATTTGGTGCGCTCGGTCTCACTCAAAGAGTGGTCGGAACACATAAAGCACGATATAATGAGCGGGTCGTCTTTTTTTTTAGACCCTGACATAACGTGTTCCACCTCATCTCAGGCTCGGGGACTACGTGGGCCCACGTCACCTCAGAGGCGACATGGGCTAGATCCTTCTTTTAGAGCTTGCTGCAATATATACTATCTTACAGCAACCTCGGGGACTACGTGGGCCCACGTCATTTGCATGACTTGGCCTGATCCCTTTCTCTTTACAAAGAAGTTTAGTTCAAATCTAAGCTAAGGCAATGACCGAACACAGCAGATACCATGTGAAGGCTGGCTTCACACACTAACGTGGGCCCACGTCTCTAGATTTGGGACCCTTTTAAATTCTTTTTTCTTTTCAGGAGCATCATAAATCTTTCGGTCAAACCGAAAACGTCAACTAAGTGAAAGCAAAGTGTGGTCGGAAACACTAGACGGTCCTCCAGCCCTGCTCGGACCACACGTCGAACGTATGTCCGACCACCCTTTCTCACTCAACCAAGCAAAGACGGTGTTTTTCCCTCAAGATCCATGATGCTCGGGGACTAGCTGTGGAGGTATAAACTCCATATACCCTCACGGCCTAGTTTGGGCCGACACGCTATCACCAGGCCGGCCCATCAAGCTTCAAGACCGATCGGCTCAGGCTGGTCGGACAGCCTAAAACAGGCAAGAATATCCAAGACCGACAAGGAGGACAGACCTAGCTGAGATAGGAAAGTTTAGACTTGTAAAGTATGTAAACTTAGTACCAGATAGGCTAGATCCGACTTGTAACCTTGCTCCCCGTAATATATAAGGAGAGCAAGGACCCCCGTGCCAGGGGACAGAATCTGGCATAACGCACAGACTCGTACATCCACATCATAATCGAAACAGAGAGCAGGACTAGGGTTTTACGCATCCTTGCGGCCTGAACCTGGGTAAACCTCGTGTGATTGCTCCCTGTTTACATCTTGCTCGCAATCTCGTGCGCCTTCCGCCAATCCATTACCGGTCAGGGCATACCCCTAGTCGGACTATCGTCGATATTTCATCGACAGTAGGCCATTCTTTAATGACTGCAATCTTAGATGGGTCTATTGCAACACCCTCTGCACTGACAATATGCCCCAAGTAGCATAACTGTTTCTGGGCAAAAGTGCACTTGGATAACTTGACCTTGAAGTGATTTTCCTGCAGTATGGATAAAACCATTCTGATATGTTGAAGGTGTTCCTCCCAGCTGTGACTGTAGATGAGAATATCATCTATGAAAACCACTGCACATTTCCTCGAAAGAGAAGCCAAGATAACATTCACCACTATTTGGAATGTAGCTGGGCCACCAGTCACACCATATGGCATCACATTGTACTCATAATGACCATTATGAGTTTGAAAAGCAGTCTTGTATTCTTCTCCTGCTGCCATTTTGATCTGATGAAACCTTGAGCTAAGATCAAGAGTGGTAAACCACTTAGCTCCTTGTAATTCCTCTAAAAGTTCTTCAATTATAGGCAGGGGGTATTTGTTCTTCACTGTAAGTGCATTGAGGCACCTGTAGTCCACACACAAACGCCAGTCACCTGTCTTCTTCCTCACTAGCAAGATTGGAGAAGAATAAGGGCTGGTACTGGGTTTGATCCATCCTTTTTCAAGCATATCCTTGATTTGAGTCTCAATTTCTGTTTTCTGGGCAG
Organism: Themeda triandra; assembly: GCA_018135685.1. Classification (NCBI taxonomy): domain Eukaryota; kingdom Viridiplantae; phylum Streptophyta; class Magnoliopsida; order Poales; family Poaceae; genus Themeda; species Themeda triandra. The sequence continues at coordinate 108,396 of JAENPR010001302.1, forward strand.
GGTTGTAACGGTAGGGTCGAAGGTAGAATGGCTGTGCACCCTCAATGAGTGGTATCTTGTGATCCCCTGGTCTTGTTGGTGGTACACCAGTAGGTGGAGAGAAAACTGATTCATAGTCAGAAAGAATTTCCTGAATATCTGGAGGAATCACCTGAGCCTCAGCATTCTGTGGTGAAGCAGATGCAACTTGTTTTACTTCCACAGCATAAAGAATTGAGTCAGACTTAGCCAAAGCTTGGATTTGGTGTTGACTTATTGGTGTCCCCATAACAAAGTACAATTCGAATGCCTTGCAACTTTGATAATCTTGTTATCATGTGGAATTTTGAACCACATTTCATCCCAATCCACTTCCATGGGATTGTGTGCCCTCAACCAATCCATGCCAAGGATTGCATCATAACCTTGCAATGGTATGATCTTGAAATTTGTTCTGAAGGTGTGATTCTGAACACCCCAAAGCTGTTGCACTAACTGATGAGAGCAGGTAATAACAGCACAATTAGCCACCTTAACTGACACAGGATGTTGTAAAGGAGTCCAATGTGGAACTTCCCTGGCCAATTCTTCAGTGATGAAGCTGTGAGTACTGCCAGAATCAATCAACATGATCATTTCCTTGCCCTGCAGGTGACCTCTAAGTCTCATTGTTTGAAAACGTTCCACACCTTGCATTGCCTGAATAGAGAGGGCCATTAAATCATCTTCAAAATCAGTTTCTTCAATAGGCTACTGGACATGAAGTTCATCCTCAGGAATACAATTCCACACTTCCTCCATAGCATGGACAGAAATATGTTCTGGGCATTTATGATTGTGACTCCATTTTTCACCACATTTGAAGCAAAGACCCTTGGATCTTCTATAATTCTTCAGAGCTTGCAATGTGCCTTCAGCACTCTTCTGTTTATGCATGTCAGCATGCTTCCTGAAGTCATTAGTTGACTTGCTTGGATCAGGTGGCTTGGTGGATTCACCAGATGGCTTCTTGTAACTGGAACTCAACTCAGGTCTTCTAACAGGAGTGTCTTGCAATGCTTCTTCCTGTAAAAAGGCCAGAGATACAGCAGTATCCAGATCGACAGGCTTATGCATCATTACAGCAGATCTAATCTCTTTCTTAAGGCCATCTACAAATCTCTTGGCTACTGTATAAGCAGTGATAGTGGGATCATGAGACAACAGCTGATGGACTACATCACTAAACTGCTCTACAAACTCAGTGACATTTGTGAGCTGTTTCATGTGAAAGAACTGATGCAAGAGGTGATTATGCTCATCTTTGTCAAACCTATGACAGACACTAACAACAAATTGATCCCAAGACATTGTACGAATAGACTCTTGCATAGTTTGGTACCACAAGGCTGCTGACCCATTTAATCTAGTGACAGCTAACTTAACCCACAATGACTTATCAGTTTGGCAGATATCAAAATAATTCTCACAGCGTTTGATCCACAGTCTAGGATTGACACCATCAAACTTGTGAAACTCAACATCACCAAACATGGAGAAATGAGGATGTGGATAAAACTGATGCACAGGAGGACCACTGAAAGCTGTAACAGGGGAAGTAACATGAACAGCACCTGACGGTTGTTGTTGGCCCGGGGCAGTGGTGAAAACCACCCCGAAAGCCTGCTTGCTGTGGCCTAGCGGCCCGGATGCCGCCCCCTCGGGGTGAAGCTCCAGATCGGCGGAGCTCGGCTTCCCTTGCACGACGCCTGATGCAGTGAAGTGGTTCTCCTTCAGAAGCGCCTTGAGCGACGGCTGTGGCGTGCCGTTTGCAGACGTGCCGATGTCGCCGCCTTCCACGCCTGAATCAGCCGACAGCGATGTGTCGACCAGCTGCGGTTGAGGAGGCGGAGGACCGAAGAGCTTGTCGAGGCGGCTCCCGATCTCCAACACCGCGCTCTCCAGCTCGTTGACGCGTTTGGTAACGTCAGGCTTCCAGGTGAGCATCTCCGTCTTCACCGATTGGATGTCTGTCCTCATCGCGCCTTGCTCCTTCTTGTTGTCTTCCAGTAGCGCCAGGATGCGGCCATACTGCTCCTCCGGTGAAACCTTCGCCATCTGCACGCGCGTGCTGTAACTATGCGCCGCCAGAGTCGAAAAATCTCGCCACAAATCGGCTCGCGTGTCTGGGAATTACAGAGAAATCCTCGGCGATAGCAGCTCACTATCGATCGAAGATCTCAATCCAACCCGAGACGTTTGCAAATCCGATCGATGGAATGTGAGATCTCAAACTCAGACGATGGGGAAAAATTTGTGGATGGATGGAAAATTGAAGCAATGGTGGGGAATTTGGGGTGAATGGAGCTGATACCAGTGTTACCCGATCAATCTATAGTATCGATAACTTGGATAGTTTGAAACGAGAACTCGGTTCGCCGGCACTGCCAGGCTCGCCGCCGCAGCCGTCGTCGCCCTCTGGGCACGATCAGGTTCGTGTTCAAGTCTGGTTTGCCTTCTCCCCTCCAGCTGTTACAAGAGGAGCACAAGGTGGGCTTCCTCGGAAATGGGCCGCGCAGGACCGGAAATGAATTACAGCCACTCAGGCCCAGTAACTCGCGAGTTGGGCTTCTTCATCCGCACCGTCTTCTGGAGTTGGTTGGCGCCCTTCGATTCTCCGTCTTCGACGTCGACTGCCTGATCAGCACCCGCATCATCTTCATCAGCATCTTGAGCACCAGCTTCTTGATCATCATCAGTAGTTCTGGTGACACATAGGTTGGGGGGTGAAGTAGACGAGATGCAATAGGTGAGGGGGTTATGTAGACTTTTTCCATTGAACATATGGTGGGGTGGCACTATGACAGCAAAGGAAAATTATCTGTCAAGTCAGCTTACAAAGTTCACAGAGCCACAATGGAAAAAAAATCTGCAAGGTTCGAGGCCGGGTGCTGCGAGAAGGAAGTGGGCAAGACTGACTTTTGGCAAAAATTGTGGAAGATTAACTGCCCTCCGAAAATCAAACGCATTTTGTGTGGAGACTAAGTCATAATACGCTAGCAGTGAAGCGAGTACTCAAAAGGCGAGGGATGCAATTAGACACTAAGTGCTGCATGTGCCAAAGACTTGACGAAGATGGAGGCCACCTGTTTTTCAAATGCAAAGAAGTGAAAGGAGTTTGGTGTGAACTGTTCGACGTCATCTGGTTGAAGTTCAGCCAGCTAGCCACATGGTGGAGTGAAGAGGAATTCGAAGCTCCAGTTGACAGTGATACTACTGCTATGGCTATTGTAGGGAGAACGAAATACAGAGAATAAGGAAGAAGGCAAACTGCTATTCAGGTGGCTTTTGTAACGGCAGCCTTGGCAGACCGCTTTCAGGCAAAGGAGACACCAGGCTTATTGTCGGATTCCCGTCAGGCAAAGCGATGAGCAAATCAACAAAGGCGCAAAGCCACAACTGGGTGAATTCAAAGTCAATTCGGATGGAGCCTATGAGTCTACGACCCCAAAACAAGAATGGGAGGTTGGGTTTACATTGTGCGGGATGACCAAGGCGAGCTTGTGCTCATGGGGACAGGAATGTACCTAAATTATCTATCACAGTTGTTTTGAAAAATTAACAAAAATCTCTCAAATATACATGTGAAGGCTAATATAGGCTATTACGAAAAATAATTTAACATCCATAAGTACAATATATTCACAAAGCTATTTGAAATACACACTTTGGCCAATCATAAGTTAAAACTATGCACGAAGCAATGTTCCATTGTGTGTAGACCAAGAAAACAAGTATACATAAGGATAAATATTTCATTTAATCTTTGGTCAAAAAATAATCTTATCAAGCATGAAAAAATATCCTTAGCAAACCACATAGTACTGACACTTACATTTCATTATATATGCAACATAATAAATTTTGTAACCCATTATCTTGAAAAAATATTAAACGATATGATTGAAAATTATATCATATGAATATTAGTAATTTAGTTTCAAGCACTATTTGTTTAATAAAACTATATTGATACAATATAACTAATTCAAAATATTAAGTGCCATGTCCCATTATGCTATTAATTGTAAGAACTATGAGGGTAGCCTAGGACCTAGAATTCAATATAATTAAAAAACGAAAATTCAAAATAAAGGATACAATAAAGATTGAAATTTATAATTAACATGTATATAAAATATTACGCTTAAAGTTAAAATATCAATTTGATGATATCACATGAAGTGATGAAATAAGAGTTTATATAATTTAAGTTTATGTTTCAGCTAAATACATATCATGCTTAAAAAAGGATTAATCCTAAAAATATTACAAGGGCCTAAAAAAATTTAGCCATAAAAAAGGTTGACTATAATCACTATTATGAAAAATAATCGTTGTATCTAATCAATTAATAAACTTTTGGGAAAATAAAAAAATTGTTCCATGTCGTCGAAATGTACACCATAGCTAAAGCCATCATAGTTTAAACAAATGTTTCAACTAAATATATATTGGAATGAAAAATTGATGCATATGCATGAAAACATAAAAACCAATAATTGTTAGATTATTAAATTTCATATGGATTATAGAGTACCTATTATAGCTATTATTTAGCGCATTAGTGAAAAGAAAAATTTAATATAGATTTTATTAGTTAGTTTTTTTTAGGGAAGATTTTATTAGTTAGTGTCTCATAAGATCGATTCTAACCCGTACCAGAATACGGGTTGGTGAACTAGTGGAGACCAATGACAATAAGGGCCTCAGGAACTATTCTTTCTATGTTCATGATCAATGTTCATTATCGATACTTCCGTTATTTCCTAGGTACTGTTCATTTCTACTATCTAATATTGTTCACGAAAATTATTCTAGCACCGCTGTTCGCAGCCCGTGCAGGTGCAGTGGAGTGCGCATGTCAGGCTAGTTATTACTACTGAATCCCCAAAGAGAAACAAAACCACACTTCACGTGAGTGAGAACTGATCGAGCTGCATTAAAAAAGATAACTCGTGCTTTTTTCAAAAAAAAAGTCAATCACGACTCACGAGTGGAAAAAAAAGAGCAAAACTTGAAGATTAAAAACAAAAAGGGGAACCGGTGGAATGGGCTGTGCAGGAGGCGTCTTCTTCTGGTATTGAGCCGGTGGGGTGTCCAAGGAAATTAAGGGCCCACATAAGTGGCACGCCCACTCCGAGTTGGACAGCGGGAGCGAGCGAGTCGTATGCGATCCAGAAATCACTTTTTTCATAAAAAAAAGAATAAAGAAACTACCGGCTACCGTGATCGGATAGGATTCATGAGATTTACTGTGACCTGTTCAAGCTACAGACACGAAGGATATTATAAAGTCCAACAGAACCTAATTAACAAACGTACGTAGGGTGTGCTATATACATCGTAATCAGGCGTCTTTTTCCCGATCTTTTCTCCGTGTCAGCAATAAAAGAGGGGCACCCCGTCATCGCAGAGTCGAACCAAATGAGCATGGAGGACTTGGATCGTATCAATACGTAAGTCTTTGCCTTCATACTCCTACCCGATGCTTTGTATTGAGAGCAATAAGTTTCAATCGCGACCCATGGTTTTAGGGGTGATGAAGCTATGCACGTAATTAAGTTAATTATATACTAAGTTTGGTTTGCGTTGGATGAGATGAATGTGATTTTCTGGTTGGTCGTGCGGATCGGATCGATGAATGGGCTCACAAAGGGGATTTTTTTAGATAATTGAATGCAACCATTCTACCCTAATAAACATAGGGCTCATGAAACAAGTTCTAACTCAAAACAATTCTTAGACTGAACGGCCATCCATGAGAAGTGAAGAAGTGCAATTTCAAGTATCTGAGACTATGCACCCTTTCTGATCTCGTCACATTTTAGTGACCACGCTCAATGTCAGAGTCATTACATCTCTCTCAATAAGCGCTAACCCTGTTCTCTAGGTTTTGGCTAGTGAAAAAATTAGAATAATGAATGCTAATATCTATAAGAAATTGTCGGACGCCATTTTTTCAAGAAAAATTCAATTACTGTTATAAAAAAAATGAAATTCTGAAGTTGCTCTTATAGGAGGATATAAAAATACTAGGAACGCTGATTCTTTTTTATAGAAAAAATATTACTATACATTTAAGAAAAAACTAACTACTTTTCAAAAAAGAAAAAAATTATCTACGTATTTAAGGATGTTCCCAAATGCCATCCTTCAAGAACTACTTAAAAAAAGTTGTCATCTATTGGACACTTTTTTTATTTTGATTTGAGGGGAAGCTCTTTAAAGGACACTTCTTTATTAAAGACGAAAGAAATGGAGGATGGATTATACTCTCTATATATATTTTTTGAGGGAACAAATACCTAAAAGTAAAGAAAAGGGCTGGGTGACCTGGGCCGATTTGGCTGGCCCGGTTGGGTTATTGTGAGAACCCTCCTCCCCTGTCCCCTCCCCAGACGCGCTCCCCAGCTCTCGCCGGCCGCCGCTGCCCCTCGCCAAACCCCAGCCGGCGGCGATGCCGCAGCCGCCGCCGCCCTACCTCAAGGCTACGGGCGCTCGTCCATATGGACGGTTTACGATCCATGGTGGCCTATTCATCGGTGTATTCCGCGACCCGCGGGGGAGATTATACACCGATCATCCTGATTTGGTCGGGCCGTTTCGCCACACCCGTAGCCTTCGCTCTGCAATCTATCGCCGGTTTGGCTTCGAGGCGCAGCTAGAGGAGACGCAGGACCGAGCCCCGTCGCCGGCGTTGGCGGAGGATCACCTGCAGCTGCCTCCACCGTACGACCACCGCTTCTCTCGCTTTGTGGGTGTGGGATTGTGCGATTTAATCTTCGTTAATTGATTTGATGACTGCGTTGTTTTATGCGATTTTGGGTGATATAGGGGGAAGGGGATTCTGCGATTAAAGCTCTGTTTGATTTGATGCGTGTGTGGTCTGTGCCTGCAGTTGATTTCACAATCTGGGCATTAATGACATTTCTAAGTATTGTCATAAGGTCTCCTACTCATGTAGAACTTTTCTCTTCAGGTCTGACAAACTTGTGGCAAATGTTGCCGAGTCTATATCTGTACTAACTCTTCATCAAGAGCCAGTTTCATCCGTAGAGGTGTTGCTTGATTATGTATCATCAGAAGCATCTGACAGTGATGACAGTAGTGATGAGGAAGAATCTCTTGATGATGTATCACTTGGGTCTAAAATTTTGATCCGAAAACCACCAAAATGGTATCAGGTGTATTTCATTAGGGCCAGCAGTTCAGGTTGGTTCCACATGTACCCTAATCTTGGTGGGCCATTTCAGAGTGTAGATCAAGCTGAATGTGCTATCAGCCATCATCTTGCTGAACTGCCGAGGTAAATTTCTTGACTTAGCTCATTTATTATTGTGTTTGGTTAGTGTATTCAAACTCAATTGATTAACCTTTTATTGTTTATATATCTTGGTCCTTCTCATGATTTCATATACATGTAGTATATTTTTTTTTATCCATGATGAATCATGAGTATAATAAATTGGGTTATATATAAAGCATAAGATTTAATAAAGTTTTACTTTACATTTATCATTGCAGTCATGTCTGGATAACATGAAGTTAGTATAACAATATGAAATCATGTTCTAACAATATGAAGTTAGACAAACAATATATAGTTTTTCTCAAGTTAGATTATATAGGCATAAAAATAACACATGTTCAATTATGATGTTTATATGTTTTGAATGAATATTTTTAACTTAGTCCACGAGCTATGTTATAGGGATAATTTACATAATATCTAACACTTAAATATTTTCATTCCGGCTATGAAAAACAATTTTGAGTAACCTGCTTTGACCCGAATTAGGTTTAAGGAGCCAGAAACATATTCTACTGTTGATAGGCTGATACATGAGCACAATTATTATCCTGATGGTACACCAAAGAGAGGTCCCAACTCACGAAGAAGAACAAATCCTAATGAACGTCAATACTATTTGGTTCAAGCTCTATTGGACCAGTATAATGATAGCAACAATCTTTTTGGGGTTTGCTCTCTCTCTCTCCCTCGTCCCTACCTATCTACCTTTATCTATATATCTCTCTCTGATGCAATATCTTTTGTTTTAGAATCTTGCATTTGAGCTTCAAAGTCTTTTGAGACACAAATTGATTTATGGAAAGAAGAAGCTGTATTATCATTTCAACTTCACAACAAAGACTGGGAATCTATTCTTTGCTGAATTGTCACAAGTAAAAGGAGAAGGAGCCTGGAAGGTCACATGTTGCTGCGTGGTTGATTCTAATGAAAATGGTATTATGTGCATCATCTCAAATTAACTTTTACATGCATAGTTTTGAATAATTCATGTGTATCTCCATGTTTCATATGCTGCATGAATTATGTGTAGGATGTCAAAATACACTACATATTTAGAGAAATTGACACTTGTGCACTTGAATCAGTAGGCCACTTGAATGCATTTACTTGATAATGACATAGGTTAGCATACAGGGATGTAGAAATATAACTTTCAATTTAGGTTAGGTTATAAATATCTTGTTGGATGTTGGATATGATGCAATTTTTTTTGTTGCACAAGTTTCAGATTGTTTGTCCATGATGTTATGTATATGCAATGGTTGGTGATTTGGCAGTTAAGTGCGTCTGCATGCTCTGGTGATCTGGCTTGGATGGTTCTATTCTATGCATTTTTTTTGTTGGGTATAGCATATAGTATGCAATTCCTATTATAGACATGCTAGTTATTTTGCTTCTTATTTTCTATTCTATTAGTAGTGCATTTCATACTCAGTACATGAGCCTTGCAGTTTACACTTCTGTAGTATCTCAAACTTCTGTTATTGGCTTATATGACAACTGCATCCTTTCTTTTTGTAGGTCAATGCAATACTTGCAAAAACGATGGATGCCCTGATATGAAGCACCCCAATAATACTGATACCTACGCTGCTGGTCGCTTGAATGGATATTTTCAGTATGGAGATGGAGAGCTAAGTGAATCGCATGATGATGTATGATGACTCATTTTCCTATTTTTATTCATATGAAAGGGCCTTTAGTTGAGTTGGTTAGGTGGGTTTAGTGGCACTCTTCAGGTCCTGGGTTCGACTCCCTTAGGAGCGAATTTGAGGCTGGGCTTAAAAAAATTCCCCTTGTCTGTCCCATGCCAAAGCAAATGTCAGAGGTTTGGGCCTATTCGTGGTTGTTCTCACATGGGCTACCGTGTGTATGGGTGGTGTAGAGATTTGGGGTTTTTTTCTTGACCTGCATGATAAGGTGTTATTAAGAAAAAGGGGACTGCTTTACCCCCACAGGCCGATGTTTTTTTTGTTTTGTTTTTGTTTTCACGATGAGCATTCAACAATTTCTTTACTACGCTAACTACGTACGTGTTTACCCCTATTGTATTTGTACAGATTGAAGCTGAGACTGCTAGGTTAAGGATTGTGTTGAAGGTATTGTAACCATGTTAAATTTCCTGTTTTATTGATTTTTATTATAGAAACAATTGTAAAAGGCTAAGTTTTATTGTGCTTCTGTGTTTTCTTTAGGATCTTGATGATCCAGATGCTATGAAGAGAATCTACCTTCGATCCATGCAAAGGCTGCGTAGTAGTGGGCTGAGTGCACAAGTGTAGGGTGTTGCACCATTGTTCACTTCTTGCTATGTTATTCTGTTTATATCTGGTCAGTGGTCCAAACATATATGTTTTAGGGAGCAGGTTTCTTAGGTGGCACATGGAAAGGATTTTTTCTGGTCTGGAAATGTTTCCATCTCATGGGTGTACTCTCTACTGTTTATTTGCTGAACCTTTGGGTTGCTCAACATGGATCTTACTAGTAAATGGGGTGTACTCTACTATTTTGTTTGTTGAACCTTTGGGTTGCTTGACATGGATTCCTGTTTTATCTTATAAGTAAATTTGTGTGTGTGTGTGTGGTTTGGGTTGCTAGACTGCAAGTACTGTCCCTGGACTAGTGTATCCAAACCTAGTGGCTTGTTTCTTCTCATGTGGGGTCATGTGGTAGATGTACACTTACACTACACATCAGTAAATCAATTCTACACGCTCTCTTTTCTGGCACATTAATAATAGAAGTAAAATGTCTTTAACTTTCTGAGGTATTGAATGAGCATAATGTTTATGAAAATATACCAGGGTATATTTATTCTTGCACTTTGTATTCTGGATATGAAACTGTTTTATAACTGTGTTTTCCAGGGACCAGTTAACGTCAGCAAAGTTTACAAAGCATATTTTCTCTTCAAATCTTGTTCAATGGAAACAATATCAAAGTGTAGATAAAGCTGGGGATACTACCAAATTCAATCATCATGAATTATGGTACCAGTTCAGCATTAATTTTTTTATTTGTTCTAGGTCATTCATTTCTAAATTGCAAGCCCTTGACCAGTGTACCTAGAAAAGTCCACACATCCACACCCTCTTGTGATGAATGCTTTATTTCTACTCGTAGTGTTATTTCCGATTGCCATGACATGCTAAACTTCATGGCAGGAAGATGATTTTACTGCTATAATTATTTCAACTTATGAATAATGTAACAACTATTTGGGGTATTGAAACTGTATGAGGTGATATAAAAAAAATACATGTTTACATCTAGTTTTCTACTCCCTCAACCAACATTAAATTAGTGAAAGCCTTTTTGTAATTATTTTGTGTGCCGCCAGGATGGGTTGCTGGGAATCTCTGTACATGTGCGCTGATATTTTTAGAGGAAATATCAGGCTACATATAGAGAGATTCCCAGATATGAGTGGACCATCCTTGGTTATATGGTTCTATCAATCATCATCCTTTGAAACTGCAGCATCCATCAGTGTAAAGTTTCTCCACTGCAAGCATTTGCCTCTCTATACACATTGGACGTGGAACCATTCGGTGACTCTTAGTTCCACTTCTATATACCAATTAGCAATAAGCTAATAATCTCTGTTCTAAATTAGGTGCAGAGAGCCAAAAGACTTATCTGGGCTGATGCTAGATCACAATCATTATTATTCTGACACAACATCAAAGGGCAGCCCCAGTTCACGAGAAAGCATTGATGCTGATAATGAATGGAATCATTTGATTGAAGCAGATGATACTTGCAGTAACTCTCGCTATATATTCTTTGGTGATGAGTCAAGTGGCTGTGGCTCAGATGTATGATAGTTCACACTCATCAGTTTATGCTGAGCGCTTAATTTTTTTTTATTTATGACCTTCATTTTCTCTGCTAAGCAGGCCCCAACATCTTCCAAAGGTCCTTCTGAGCCTCATTCTGGTACCAGTCCTGCTAGTGTTGTAACTAACAGGTATCCAGTTTTTCCCCATGCATCTGCTCGTCAAATTATTTCTGGTAACTGAGTCACCCCTTCTTTTTTGACTGATGAGAGTGGAGAGGAGGGAAATGCCGGTTCTGGTATCTAAGTTTTTAAAGGAAGCTAATTCTTAGTGTGTGAAGTATCCCTCGTGCCTAGTGTACTAACTATCATGATCTTTTAGATTGCATATAGTGCACTAGGATGGTTAGAGAGCACCAAAAATGGTAACAGTATTATGAACATTTGGAGTAAGCACTAAGCAGCCTCTTGTGCTTTAGCAAGCAGAACTCCAGGTTATGCCATCAGAGGGTGGTTGCCAGTTTGGTAGTGCAGTCTGATCAGTCTTGCTCGTGTCCCAGCCATTGACGCTGACCTTGTTCGTATCACAGAAGAGATGGTGAGACCAGGATAGAAAAGCAAAAATAATGAGAAACAAGAGTAGTACGAAAGAGATGGGGGCCAGGCTGTTCATACCACACAAACGATTAGATAGTTAGAAGCATGACTACTGAAGTGGCCGCAAGGCGCACCCCTGGACACACCATACCAAGCCATGAAGGTTTGCTGATGGCCGTTTCTTATAGATTGTGAGATCACTAGATCTTTTGTTTGCCTTTGTTAGCACATAATGCAAATAAAGACCGAACATATAGAAAACATGATTCTCCAACAGCCATGGACAAAACCTAATTCTCCCATCTGCCACCTAGAAAACATGATTCCGATATGCCATCGGTGATAAACTGTAATCCATTTCATGCTAAGGTCATTGCCTCAGTAAACATCCACCTGTTAAGAAACATTCTAGATGTTAGATTGCTTCTGCAAACCCCAAATTCATATGCGGTAAAGAATGAGTGAATCGGCAGCTTGGGGAGGAAGGTGGTGCCGCTGGATCTCTGATTGCTAAGCGCATAGGCAAATTGTGCTGCACAGTTTCTAGCTGCTTCTGCTTGCTTGAGAGTGTGGCAGCGGCTAGCCTGCCTAGCATTCCTCATATATCCTTTGTTTCTTGCACACACGGGTTCCAATTCCAAGGTTCCATATTTAGTACGATCTACATCATGGGCTTGGTAGCATAGAATGGATCAGTTATAAATTTGTGCCCAACTAATAAGACGGGCTATTTAGACATGTCTATTAGCTATAAATACTATCAGAATATGGTCAACAATGGTGTGAGAGATTAAAATTTATGAAAGTGACATTTGCAGGATATTAGTTTTTAGTTGGTAGGTCAGGAATAAAAATTTTAGCCAATGGCAAAAAAAATTGCCTATAACTTTCTCTTTCATTACGATCCCGTTTAGTATAGCTCTGCTTTGCCGGTGGAACTTTTCTTGACTTCAGCTCCACGAGCAGCTCCTCTCTGTTTCAGTAGAACGTTTGATTGGACAACTTCAGCTGTATTGTGATGATTGACAGAGAGGAGAAACATCAAAACTGATCAGATTTGGGTGTTTTCATATTGCAACATAACAGTGTCGCAGTATGTAGTGTTGTGGTGAAATGATTTGTCGGACATATTAGGGTGATTTTTGGAATATGAAGTGGTGAAACGAATCTTTGGGCATGTCTGTTTGTCTCCTTTAGTCAACCCCTAAAGTTTAGCCACTTTGAGTGACCCCTAGACAAAACTACCTTAGTCACTTTTAGTCAGAGTGTTTGGCATTTTAGTGACTATAAATGTGACTAAACTCTAGTCACTAAATGATTTGATTATGTACGAGGCATCGGCCGGTTGATAATGGAAGGCAAGAGTCACCCCCACCCCCACTCCCCCTTTACGGACCCTAAACCAAACAGGGTTGTATTAGGGTGATTTAATTTGAGCTCTTAGTTTAGAAGGCTTTGGAGACGGAACTTGTTGGAATGCTAGAACTGATTGAATTTTCTTCTAATTCTGAGGTAAAAGAAACGGTAAGTTCTTTTATTTTTGTTTTTAATAATTGAAGACGTATCACTCATGCATATATTATTGTTTCAGAATTGTGCTGCGACTCTGCGAGTCGGAAGTGGCTCAGACTTCCGTAATTTCCATGAGGAGACTCTGGCATAATGTGCGGATGGCTTTTATTATTACTATGTTCCTGATTTGTGTAATAAATTTGAATGTTTGTTTGAATTTGACATATGTTTTTGGACACTTATTTTATCTATTTGAATAGACAGAACTTGGAGTGCTTTATTTTACTATTTAAATGACATTGGCTCCATATTGGTAACCTGCCCTGACGGGCGGTCTTGAAGATTGGAAACCAATTTAGCAAACTTCAACAGATATTTAGTGAACCTCTCTTTGCTGATTTAGTTCAGTGGCTAGGTTCACTACCTGGTACGTGCTAATGAACTGGCTTGGCTTGTCTAACTAGCACATGAGAACGAATCGGAACCAGAAAAGGAAGCAGCGGAAGCGTACTTACCTCAACTTTGAGGGCAGAAGAGGGTGACTCCTCTCTGCAACCACTTCTTTTCTTTCCCTAGCCAGCCTATAGGACATTTCTACTCTCTCGTCACTGCGAGATCTCTCTCTTGTTAGATTATACTTTTCTTTCCCTAGCCAGCCTACGGGACATTTCTACTCTCTCGTCACTGTGAGATCTCTCTCCTGTTAGCTTACTCTGGTCGGTCGAGACACATCACACCGAGAGTGTTCGACTATGCCAGTAACGACTTCCTTTCACTTATACTTAGATCCAAGGTGAAAGGGTTGCAACTGGCACTGCGGCTATCACCTCAAGTGGTTCGAGTCTGTGATTACTCGACTCTCTCCTCGATGAGGTTATGCCTTGCCGGCTAAGGGTGAGTAAGCGAACCTTGGTCGGCTATTGTTACAAAGATGACTGAACATGTGATGCAATGATACACTTAAAACAGATCCTAACAACAATAACAACAAAAAACCAAATGTTTAATCCTGTCTAATTGGTTAGATCTCAAAAACTGGTAAGGTTAAAAGCTCTCTTCGATTCTAGGTAGATAGGGGTCTTCGCTCAAAACATATTTCAACATTTTATCTGGCCTCTGGCATAACATAGTTCAACCCCTATCTAGCTTGGCTCTCGAGAGCTAGGGTGCTTCGCTCAGAATATGATTTAACCTCCTATTTTTTCTCACACATGGTTGAATCCTTTCACTCACATGATTGTTCAAGTATTTTAAAATCAGAAGTAAATAGCTAGGGTTCTATTTTTCACTTGTGTGTCGAATGCAATCATATAATGATGCTTATATTTATAGGGGAACCAAGGGAGTCACTTTCACATAATTATGGGTTGTCATCAGCTAACTACACACTCAACATATATTTAGGGCATCAAGGTATTTATTCCATGACTTTAGGGGCAACACAGCCAAAATCTAATTGAGCTCCAAAGCCAAGAAGCCGAAACGTTTATCGTGATCTATCTTGCTTCATGGATCCCTTGCTTTGGTTCGTGAAACTATGCCCTTCGAGGGTAGTGTCACAAACAACCTCAACTCATTTGGAGATGTGCTTATTTGCATTCATAGCTTAAACCATTTTTATTTGCATGTTAGTCCTCCCATACCAAAAACGCCTTGAAACGCGACAAGAACCAACTTCGGCTCTTGTTAGGCCTTTTCCTGCCTAGCATTCCTCGTCCTTCGAGGCTACCTTGGAGTCTCTCTTCGCATGGGCTTCGAGCATCTTGATCATAGCAGCTAGAGTTTCCATCCTAGCTGGCACCATAACCTCAAGCAAAAAGGCATTTGGTCTACACCAGTTAGAGCCAAGGGTATGGCTTGCCCTAAGGCTAAACTCTCTACAATTGATGTTACAAAATAATAAAAAAATGAATGATCAAGTTATAAACACCATATAATAGATCTAAACATCATGGATGACTCAAGAAGCATATTAGAGAGGGAAAAATCATATCTAAATTCATGTCTATTATGTGGACTGCATTAATGACATGATATTCACCATCTTTGATCCAAATTGATTAGGGACAATTTTTCTTAGACCACCTTCTCTAGTTTTTGAATAAATTAGCAATTAATTATGAAAATTATGCTGGCTAAACTTTCTAAAGTTTGACTAGATTTATGCAAAATATTAGCAGTATTATGTCATAAATATGTCATAAATATTTACCTGGGTGTAAAATAGCTTATTCTACGCTAAGGCATGAAATATACTGAGAAATACTAGCCTTGAATACTGAGTAATACTGGCTCGCGATCAGTATGGTCAGTACTAGTCAATACGCGTCAGTATCATACGTCAGTATTACGAAAATACTGACATATGAGTAAATTATGGAAATTTGTTCGGTAAAATACCCAGTAGCTAAAATTGGCCCCGAAATACCGAATAATACTGAACCACGTCCTTAATAATATCAATTAGTAGTATGCGTCACTGTCACGAAATACTGAATAATACTGACACATAGGTCGTACCGAACTCCAGGTCGCACGTCTTGGGCGGGCACTGCTAACAGCGTCTGACCGGTGCTATATAGTGGCGGGGTGTCGCACGAAGATGCGATGCAGCGCGTGGCCGCGTGCCAAGAGGCGAGATGCCGGCTGGCAGTAGTCACCTCCGCATAGAGGAAAAGAGACAGAGGACTCTATGCGACCTAGTGGCATGTAGATTATAGAACCATAAGCCACCGTTTCGTGTTAGAAAATACAAAACTATGATTTCCTTTTTCACATAGATGGTTAATTTCTAGCTAGGAGATAATTATTGAAACATATTCCATTTTATCATAAGTTTCAGTTGTTTTGAATAAGCTTGTATTATTTTTTATATAAGAAAGGCTAGAATGTTGATTAGGAATGCGAAAAAACGTTAATTTTGTTACATTTTCTGATCATAAACACCAGTTGTTTAAATAGGCTATCATGTTGATTAGTAATGTTGAAGTAAATGATTGATAAAATGGAAATCACATGTAGATTTAATTGTACCCAAAAATTATACTCAACAGATCAATGTAAATTCTCGGTTGGACACTTGTTTCTTCAAAACGTAATCTCTATGGAGCAATATTTTTTTGTTATGGTTTAGTGATATGAACACTCTTATATAATTTTGAAAAACGGTGTTGTTTGAGCATCTGTGGCCGGATGAAGTAGTATCTCGAAGGGTTAACGTTGTTTTCTGTAATTAATTTTGCAGCGACAGTACCCTACTACTGCATGGAAGCAAGGAAGTTTCTTGGAAGAATATGCTATTTCATGGAAAGAATATTATGCCCAAGAAGGTTCGTAATCAAAGGAAACGACCCTCTTGTGTATTCGAGGCCCTATGCGCTGGATTAGAAATTGAAAAGAAAAGGCTTGCCGCAAAAATGGACCCTCCCCAGGAGTGCGACATATCTTTCTCTACGAATGCATTTATAGGACAATATCAGAAAATTGCCGGCGGTAAGATTGTGCATACTTTTATGAAATGTAGAATGAACACATATCCGTTGTGTTATATGTGTGCATGCATGCGCATGCATCGATCGATATGTGCGATAATGTGATGCTTGTTGCAGGACGACTTGGCAGTCCTCAAGAACTATACAAGGGAACAAGACGTGCAAAAGCTCTAGAGATGCTCAAGGACGAGGGTGTACTTGCTTCAGAAAATGGTGCTATGTTCAGCCCGCAGAAAATATCAAGTTATGAGTGGAAGGGAGACATGGAGTTCTCTCAGATCTCAGATATTATAGATAGTGGGAAACCAATCATTGGGTCCATTCCGATCGACTCTCACTTTCCTATGTTGGAGGCAGATGAGATTTATGACTTTGACGAGGAAGAGGCCATAATGACAGAAAGCGGTAGAGTGGTTATGCATGCCGTTGTCTTGGTGGGATACGGCATGCGTGAAGGCAGGCCCTACCTAGTTTTCCTCAATAGTTTTGGAACTCGCTTTGGAGACGAGGGGTATGGACGAGTATATCTTGACCATGTTGACCGTCTCAACACCATAGAGTTTTGAACGAATGTTCGGTACCAACACGTCCGTCCATTCTGACCTACTAAATGATGATTTGGTCTCCTTTCTTTTCACTAGATATATGTGCAATACATTGCAAGATTCTTACGTGTTGCCTGTTGCCTCCAACTAGGCATTTAATTCATAATATTTCATTCACAAGGGATATTACAAAATGTCTATTATCGCCTTGTTTTTTGTTATAAAAAGGAATATATTAATATCATAGCCTCTACATTAACCAATGCATATTACTATTTCTTATTATACCACTACACTTTAACCCACTCAAAGTCAAATTGTAGGCACGTACATCGGAGTTTCCATACCTAGTTACTCACCAAAAGATAAAAATGCCACACACATCCTCAAACGGCCGGTCAGAACACCTTCACGCGCCCAAATAGTCGTAGTAACTCAAAAGTACTAGCCACGCCTCCTACGCCGGCCTCTTGTTGATTTCATGGGCGCCTCTCACGCTAACTTCCTTGCCCAAGTCGTGGCACACCGCCTTCTTTCGTCGTTGACATCGCAAACTTTAGACCTCAACTAGCCCTCCACCTTCCTCGCCATGACACTAGCCACCACAAAAGACTAGTTGAGCACAATCTTCCGTCCAAAATGACAGAGGATCGCGATGTCGCTGCTGTCGTCTGACCAATAGGTTTAGATTTTCACCCAAGGATGACATCTTGCTTGTTGCTAGATATAAGCCTGAGCATTGGTACTTCTGTGGCTATGGCGTTCTGCATGTTTATTTCGAAGACCTGCACCGTCTTCTTTGGCGGGAAGCTCTCGACAAATCATTCCTTAGTTGCTTTTGTTCGTAAGTGACTAACACTACTACACAGAACTTTACCGTAACGGACCTTTTCCATTTTCTACAGCGGGCATGTGCGTCCGCCTCCGATGGAAGGCCACGGTAAATCGGCAACATAACCGCGATGGACACCCTGCCCGCTGCGGGAAATAGTTTACCGCGGCGGACACCTTACATGTGCCCGCTTCGGTTAATGGTTTAAAAAAACAAAAAAAAGGCAAAAACCCTGGACAGGCCCGACGAGCCCATCCACGGGCCCGCCAAGCCCATCCAGCCCGGCACTGCCGCCGGATCCGCCACCAGGAGGTGCGCCTCCGCCGGATCGAGCCGCCGCACCACAGGATCCGTGACCGGGAGGAGCGCCGCCGCCGGATCCGCCACCAGGAGGTGCGCCGCCGCTGGATCGACCCACCGCACCACCGAAAATCTATGTTGCAGTAAATGAAAAGTGCCCGTTGCGGGTGTACTTATATATATAATTTGTACTATATAAATTTAGACTCCAGATGAAGAATCTAAAGAGGGATAAATAGGCTGATGTTGGTTTCATCCATCCAGATCTTGTTTTCAGGGACAAGTTCACTTACCTTGACGTTTGATCGGCTGCGGTAGAGGAGAATCTGTTCAAATTCTTTGAAGCCCTCCAGGAAAAGGAAATAATCATCTTCCCTGGTTTGAGTGAGTGATAATGTTTTGTAGTGCTTGATATTTTGCTTATTGGAGCCATGTTTTCACTTTAGTTAATGATCGAGTTATTCGTGCAACTTTTACTGGGTACTACTAGTCATTGATATGATCAAGGGCGTTATAAAAATCTTGGACTCGCAGAGACTACCCCAAGCAAAATAATATGCAAGATCTGTTCAGAAGTAATAATTTTTGACTCACGCATTCATTGCATATGCCGCTAGTCATCTAGTTTTGCCATAGTGGAAAGGCTGTTGGAGAAGACCAATGACAATGAGGGCCTCAGGAACTATTTTTGTCGATACTTCCGTTATTTCCTAGCTACTGTTCATTTCTACTACTATCTATTGTTCACAAAAATTATTCTAGCACCGCTGTTCGCAGCCCGTGCAGTGGAGCGCGCATGTCTGCAGTGGAGCGCGCATGTCAGGCTAGTTCCTAGCGAGTGAGAACTGATCGAGCTACATTAAAAAAGATAACTCTTTTTTTTTTCAAAAAAGTCAATCACGAGGTGAAAAAAGAGCCAAACTTAAAGATTAAAAACAAAAGGGGAACCGGTGGAAATGGGCTGTGCAGGAGGCGTCTCCTTCTCCTATTGCCCGCTTTTTGTCGGAAATTAACGGCCCATAAGTGGCACACGTGTCTCTGCCCAGTCCGAGTTGGACAGCGGGAGCGAGCGATTCGTATGCGATCCAGAAACCACTTCATCAAAAAGCAAGAAAGAAACTACCAACTACCGTGATCGGATAGGATTCATCTCAAATTCGAGATTTACCGTGACATGTTCAAGCTACAGAAACGAAGGAGTTACATATATTATAAAGTCCAACAGAAACTAATTAACAAACGTACGTAGGGTGTGCTTCTCGTAATCAGGCGTCCTTTTTCCCGATCTTGTCTCCGGGTCAGCAATAAAAGAGGTGCACCGCCCCGTCATCGCAAAGTCGAACCTGATGAGCATGGAGGACTTTGGATCGTATCAATACGTAAGTCTTTGCCTTCATACTCCTACCCGATGTCTTGTATTGAGAGCAATAAGTTTCAAGCGCGACCCATGGTTTTAAGGATGATGAAGCTATGCACGTAATTAAGTTAATTATACAAGTTTGGTTTGCGTGGATGAGATGAATGCGATTTTCTGTTTGGTCGTGCGGATCGGATCGATGAATGGGCTCACAAAGGGGATTTTTTTTAGATAATTGAATGCAACTATTCTACCCTAATAAAACATAGGGCTCATGAAACAAGTTCTAACTCAAAACAATTCTTAGACTAAACGGCCATCCATGAGAAGTGAAGAAGTGCAATTACAAGTATATGAGACTGCACTCTTTCGATCTCGTCACATTTTAGTGACCACGCTCAATGTCAGAGTCATTACATCTCTCTCAATAAGCGCTAACCCTGTTCTCTAGGTTTTGGCTAGTGAAAAAATTAGAATAATGAATGCTAATATCTATAAGAAATTGTCGGAGGCCATTTTTTCAAGAAAAATTCAATTACCGTTATCAAAAAAATGAAATTCTGAAGTTGCTCTTATAGGAGGATATATAAAAATCACTTTTACTAATGAGCCGTCGCCTGGATTGTGGGCGTCAGCCCAGGCGACACACGTCGCGCGCGGAGGCGACGCGAGCGGCGGCAACGCAACGCTACTGGATGACGGGTTCGGTGCCAGTTGTCGGGTCCGTGGGCATGTTGGATCCGTCCAAAATCGCATGAACGGGTTCGGTGCTCCTTTCTGTCGCTGTCACTCCTCGACTCTCCCAGTCTCCGTCGTCTCCTCCGGCTCCATGGCGGCCTCCCACCGGCCGTGGAGGAGCGGCGATGGTGCCGGCGCATCCCCTTCTCCTCCCCTTCAAGCAGCCCCCGGTGGACGTGATGCGGAGGAGCGCGCACACGCGGCAGCCTCACCTGGACCGCGCGCGCCGTGCGGTGGCAGTGGAGCGGTTCGTGGCGGATGCGGCGATTCCTCCGGCGCTTTTGGCGCTCCTCTCTGTCCTTGCTCGCCGGAGGTCCTCCCTCGTCGACGTTGTGAGGTGCCTTGGGTTCGCGGCTCCCTCTCCCTTTTTTGTGCTCGTTTTGTGTGGTATTTTTCTAGATCTGGTTCGATTCCATTCATGGTGGAAAATCCCATTTGGTAGTTGTTCATTTGGGCGTGGATTTGTGTCTCGTGATGGAGGATTTGCTGGGATTGGGGTCCGCTGCATATATGATTTGGGGATGCGCTGTGGTGTGGGTTTGATTGAGTCATTGGGTTGGCGCATGCTGATGTCCTCATGCCGTGGGGATTAGATATGTGTAGGTTTCTCACAATCCTGGGATACATCCCGTGCATCATCTGCGCTGTCTATGTCATCGTTGCATGATTGTCCTATATATAATATGGCATATGTGATGATGAATGGCCGGGTGCTAGATTGGTTCGAGACCACTGGTTTCTGAATTCTGGTCCATCCATTCCATACATGTAGCCCATGTTGTATATATGTTGTGTCTTGTTAATTAGCTTAGCTAGCTGTTGTGCGCATAGACATGGATGGGAGAACAGGAATTGTAGCTTCGTTGCTTCATCTATGCAAGTGTACTTCTGAAATCTGAATACTACGGAGTACTTGTGAATGATGATGCGGATACATAGATTGAATGGAAGCAGATATGCATGCACTTAGACATTTTTGTTAATCAGCATGTTTCTTCAAGATGGCAAGCTTGTTTGTTGAGGTACTTAGCACGGTGACTTGTCTTGTCTTCTCGCTGTTTGAAACTCTGTCAAGCAAAAGGAGTCCATGAATATTGCCCCCTTTGTTAGCAACTCTTGCATCCATTTTGTGTTCAACTTCCTGAATAACCGGTGATCCCACGTGGGGGAGGTACCCTGCTGTTGGTTTTCAGCTAACAATGTGAGTGCAAGAGGTGTGCACATTTGGATTTCTTGGTGGCATTTGTTGTTTCACGATTTCCAATTGCCATTGTATTGATTTGTTTGCTCAAAAGGGGATTATGAGAGGTCAGGCCACCATTATCGGTACTTGCATGCTGTTGTCCTGGAATCTTAGAAACTCACTGAACCCCAAATCTTCAATCAATATGGCTTGCACCAGAATGAACTCAAAGCCGTATCATGCATGTATATTTTTTATCTCCCTTCTTCCAAACTTATATTTTCTCTAATGCAAAACTGGTGTGCAGATTCAGATGAATTTGTTCAAACATCAAATCTTGGAGAATACAAGAGACGCTTGCATATTATCTTTGCCTTCCATGGTGAGATTTCTGCTGGTGCTAATATGGTGGTTATTCAAGGTGAGATAAATTTTGGGAATGTATTGTTTGCTTTGTTAAGTTAGTTCAGAATAGCTATTAGAGTTATTTTGCTTTTCCCACTATAATTAATTTTCCTTATCCTGATTTTTTTTATTTGTCCACTCGACAGTACTGCAGTCATGAAAATCCAAAATATTCTGTACAATGTGTTTGGCCACTACAAGCAGATTTTGTCACTGTAAGTCACTGTTGAATCTATGTGTAGTATTTCTATTCCTTTTGTCCATGGCTGCTTCGGATAAATTTCCAACATCAAGTGTTCACGGGAAAATTGAAGAAGGTAAAAAAACCATTGAGAAGGAGTTGACTCTCGAACCAAAATGAGAGTCAACTAGAATGCTTCAAGTCAGTATGGTCAGTGCGTCCCGATACGCAACTAAGTGACCTTTCTATAGTTAACAGCCGTGTCTTGTTTTGTTCTATAGAAAAAGGCTTGTTTCTTGTGATCTGTTTTCTTTGTCTCTTGCTAAGAGACTAATAAGCTAAAAATGTCTCTTGCTATCAGTTTTTTGTGCTGCATACATTAGTCCATTGTGTTTTCAATGTATGGCCAGTCTGTAGGCAACAAGAAGATGCCAGCATCCACTCTACCACCTGCCATCTATCACCATCATTGTCTCCTGAACGGTATGCTTCTCCATTCCCCATCCATGTAGCTGAGTTTGCCACCTTATGCATGTTAGACTGATCAGAGCACTATATCACTGATAAAAAAGTGTGGAACTAAAAAAAAGAATTTCACTTGCAACAACGTTATTGTTGAGGTTTTAGTCATATGTGAGGTTTAGTCATATGTTCAGGTAGAAGTATTTATTTGAATTTTACATGCATCTCCAACAGAACTATCCAAGTAGTGACACACATCCTGACACGCATATAAGGGCGTCCACAAAATATGAGAATATATAAGAGGAGGTAGTAACACTGTGTTGTTGGTAAAATACATTGTGTAGGGTATGAGGGGAGTGGGTAATTGCGACCATCGGCATTAGGGGTACACACTAATGTATTTAGTTCTGTGGCTATCAGTTTTCAATTTGTCTTTCCCAATGGAATATATGAGTTTTGATTGCGAATTTGCAAATATGTTGCATGTTTCTTGTGCAGTCATTTTTCCAATCAGTAGTTCAAGTTACTCTATGCCTACTCCACGACTCAAACTAATGTCAACACCGGAATTGAAGTCACTTCTCTCGTCGAAGATGTGAAACTCCCTCCATGGTTAAATGGGATGTAAGTTAACTTGCCACACCGCTAGATGAAGATTATCTCTCCTTCCGTCTTATCCTATTGCACATCATGTTGTGATCTATTTTGTTGTTAATTTCAGGTGGCGGCTACTATGAGTACTTCATGTGTTGTTCCATGCAGCAAGTGTCCATCAATTGTTCATATGGAGGTTAGTGCTCTTAAGAATCTGGTTATTTGTACAATTGGTATTGTATTAACCTAAAAATATGTTATTATTTTGTCAGATTAGTTCTCCAGGTCATGTTTGCCCCTAGCTAAAATAGTAGTTTTTTCTCAACTAATATTCTTAGCTAAAAATGCTTTGAGCCAAATGTTTTGTCTCGGCTTGGAGAAATATGGGATAAATAACTGAGGTTTTTCATTCTAGGGGTTGTTTTACCAACCAATCAATATTTTGTTGATCGCATAAGTAGTTTGTATTTGTTCATGCGGTGAATTCCACAAGTTAATCAAGTTGCCAGCCTCTATGCTTTGCTAGCTGCATTAATCACAATAGTGTGGCATCTACGCAAGTCTAAATGGTCTCGATTGTTTCTGCACAGGTGGTAGTGATTAGAGAGTTAAGTTTATACATCTCGCGCAAGTCTAGGAAGCTCCCAAATGTCTTGTAGAGTGATAATGGTCTACTCTGAACAGCTAGTTCCAGAAACTCTGAGTAGCAAGTTACAGATATGCTACTGTACTATATTATCAGTTTTAGAATTGCATGGAATCATAGCACCTGTCATTTTACACTTTGAGCGTTGGCAAAGATCTAGCATTTGGAACCATAAAAGCTTTTCTTATCCTCTCATAGTGGCCTATTGTTACTTCTGATCTTTAATTGTCTTGTATGTGAAACACTAAACTAAAATTTCAAACATGCTTACATAATTGCAGTCTACTATTATTTGAATTGCTAGTGTTGGTCACGCAATTTCAATTGAGAGCATATGCAATACCGTGTTGTTGAACTGATTTGCCTTGTGGTTGTCTTTTTTGTATAGCTGGTAGAGTATGTCTTATGGCTGCACCATTGATCTTTAAAACATAATTTGTTCTT
The DNA here is from genome assembly GCA_018135685.1 of Themeda triandra. Taxonomy (NCBI): domain Eukaryota; kingdom Viridiplantae; phylum Streptophyta; class Magnoliopsida; order Poales; family Poaceae; genus Themeda; species Themeda triandra. The sequence goes on from JAENPR010001302.1 coordinate 132,797, forward strand.
GACAATATCTTAATACGGCTTCGCATTCGTAGAATCATATTGTGAACTCGCTTGTGTCTTTGGAACGCTTATTAGTACTGGTTGTTAGTTACCATTTTAGCAAGCTATACTTATGGTGCAATTCATCTTTTTCAAGGCACCTTTTTCCTCTATTTTGAAACTCTTATCACCTCCAGCTTTGGTATCACCAAGTTGTACTTATGGTATAATTTTATCAAAGTTGGCTAGTTCATAAAATTCGATGAGATGTCAAAATCGTCCTCCATCCACGCATGACATATTCGGCCGGGCGCGTCCCAATCTAGGAGATGTCGCCCGCATGAAAAAGTGAGTAGCTCGATGTTCTTACGTTGAGCAGGGAAATGTGTCGTGGTTTTACTTTTTGGTGGAAGGTTGGGTCTAAACTATGGTAGTTTTGTCTGGTGGCGGTAAACGCTCTAGGAGAAAATTTTGTCTTTTGTCGTTGCATAGAAAAAAAATTGTCCGTTGTCTTTGTGCTTGTGCCGATGTAGGGAGAAAATTTTGTTTTTTGTCCTTACATAAAAAAAAAATTGTCCATTGTCTTTACTTGTATTCCGTGTTAACAAATTCTATAATTTATATTGTTTTTGTCCTTGTCTTTCCATAGAAAAAAAATTGTTTCTTGTCATTTGTTCTTTGTGAGTTGTGCCAACACATGCCTCTTCTTTGTCCTTGTCTTTCCATAGAAAAAAATTGTTTCTTGTCATTTGTTCTTTGTGATTTGTGCCAACAGATGCCTCTTCTTTGTCCTTGTCTTTCCATAGAAAAAAATGTTTCTTGTCATTTGTTCGTGGTTGTCATGGATTGGTAGGCACATGTGTGGATGTCCTCCCGACCTGAATTGGCCTCGTCTCGCCGGGGAGTTGCCTTGTGTGGTGGGAGATTTGTCTATTGTCTTTTTCATTGTGCTTGTTTCGATCTGGGGTGAAATTTTTGTCTATTGTCTATCTATAGAAAAAAGATTGTCCTTCTGTAATTGTGCTTGTTTCGATCTAGTGGGATAATTTTGTCTATTGTCCTAACATAGAAAAAAGATTGTTCCTCTGTAATTGTGCTTGTTTCGATCTTGGGTGAAATTTTTGTCTATTGTCTATCTATAGAAAAAAGATTGTCCTTCTGTAATTGTGCTTGTTTCGATCTAGGTGAAAATTCTTGTCTATTGTATTTCTATAGAAAAAAGAATTGTCCTTCTGTAATTGTACTTGGGAAAGGAATTACAGTAGTTGTGTCAAGTGGCGGTAAGCACTCATAGTTTGTGTCAAGTGGCGGTAAACACTCCATGAACGTGTGGGTTTGAACTATGGTAGTTGTGTCAAGTGGCGGTAAACACTCCATGAACGTGTGGGTTTGAACTATGGTAGTTGTGTCAAGTGGCGGTAAACACTCCATGAACTTGTTATGTCACTTGGTGACTACCTCGCCTAGGAAAACTTATCCTCGTAGTAGGATGTTAATGTTACTAACCTTGGGGATATGACTTCTCCAGTAATGGAAGTAAAATGTTAGTTTTAAAGCATTGTTGCTGCAGATATGGCAAGTTAGATTAGTTGTTCATATATTTTACGGTGTTGTTTTATCAAATTGCAGTCTGCTATAATACAAATTGCAATTGTCCAGTGCTGCAATTCCTATTTGCGAGCATAAGCAATATGTTGTTGTTTTGACCAGTTGTTTGAGTTCTATTTTTTTGCGCATGGCTGTGATCTTTAGTTTTAGAGAAATCAATTTTTTGGGGGGCCCTTAGCACAAAATCTCTTGCTGCCAATTTTTGTTTCTGCTAGCTTGTCCTATGTAATTGTGCTTGTTTCAATCTAGGGGGATAATTTTGTCTATTGTCCTTCCATAGAAAAAAAGGTTGTCCTTTTGTCATTGTCTTTGTAACTGTAATCTATGATCACACATCCTATCTGTCATTGTTCTTGTTCTCTGTCTTTTGTCCTTTTGGTTGAGTTGTGCTCAAACTAGTTCTCCTTTGTGTGTGTCTGCTGGTTCTACTAATGGGAACAAGTTGCTAGTTCCTTTGGGTGTTTTCTGAATATCATTTCATCATTTTCTCAGACTGAACAAATGAATTCATGGGTGCTTTCTGCTCTGCTGGATTGGCGTTGTGTCGATGGGGATTTGTCGTCCATGGTACTGCAGATGGGGTGGGATGATGTCAGGCATGGTTAGAAATGCTTGGATGGATGGTTCTCGACTAGTTGTTATTGTCAGCCAGTTTAGTATGAATTCAGAGTTTAAAATTCCAAATTTAGTGCAGCGTGTTTTGTTTTCAGGAATGCTTGGTGTCCATTGCTCCCACCAATTCATATTCGGAAGGCGTCACGGCAAGCAACAAATAATCATATGCTTTTTTAGTAATATTGTAATCATCGTTTTGCCATGGGATTATTAATGGAACTATAATACATTGAGAATTTGTAGGAGTGGAGAATATTGTGATGCCACAGTTCTAGAATTAGAAGTCTGTATGTGCAGTCCATCTAATAGCCTTGCACAATCAGTTAGCATGTCAGATAATGATGTACAATCTGTCTCTTTTGATCGTGTCCTACTAGCCTTCAGTATAGTGGAGTCAGTTGCTCGTAGTCCGCTTAAATCCTATCAGTCTTCTGTATTATGTAGTTGTAGGATTGTATTCTTCTATTTTGAGCATTGCTAGATGGACCTGTGTGCTCATGTATATGCTATCAACTACATTTAGTTCTGAAAAAAATAATATGAAAATTTGCTGCATTCAAGGTTTAACCTCTCTAAGTTAGCTTTCTACATATACAAGCTCTTGTGAATTGATTGATGATAATCCATATGTCTTCATGCACGTTGCATTTAGATTCATATTATTTTAACCTCTCTAAATTAGCTTTGTTGTGGCTGTCGTCGTGTAGTACCTCGTACATGTGTATAGCATGCTACTCAATGTCCTTAGGTTTGATGGGTCTAGATCTCTGTTTTCTTCGGTCTACTGTCGTTTTTGCTTTGGCATTATTAAGTTTCTAAATAATGAATGCTAGTAGCTTTTGTGTCCATCATATTGTACGTAACTACGTACTATGCATAATATGGTCATCCATGACTGATGCGTTAAAGTAATGATAGTACGTACTATATACACACAACTATTAGCTCAGTTCATCTCTGTGGGCTCAATGCCTCTGTCGTTGGAAGTTGCCATTGCCACTAGCTGATGTGGTCTTGATGCCTCTGCCACTGCGGCTGCATGTTGTCCTTGTCTGCCTACTTCGATTGATTCATATTATTGACCTTACTTGTGGTCTTTCTGCACTTATTTGAAATCTGTTAATTGTGTTTTATGCCAACACATACCCACAAAAATTTCAGCACTATTTTGTGTAGGTTTGAGAAGCGGCTCATCGTGCACTTTTTGATCTCTGTATTTGTACTACAGGTTGTGTAAAGGTTCCAGTAATTGTTCACGGAAACAAAATACAAGGAAACATCGAGTTGCTCTATATGACCTCATGAGGATACTTGAGGCTGTTGTAAAATTTCAGGTGAGCTTCGGTATTTGAATTTGCCATATTAAGCTATTGAGGTTCATGGTACAATTGCGCTATCAAATAACAATAGTTGCGTTAATACAAATATGCAATTTTCTTGTGTATGGTCTGAATTTTTCAGCCTCTGTACCTATTGGTATGGCTACTGACATGTTCAGATGTGTTAATATTGTAGAATGTGAGCTCAGAACTTTATTTGGTCATATGGTGGTATTGGAACCGTTTTAGAATGTAAAGAGCATAGATATTTGCATCTTAGTCTGGCGAAACTCATGTTTGTTAATATTGTATTTGCATCGTATTGATTACTGGCTGCCATTTCTAATCAGCATTGACTGAATGCATTACTGCTTGTAGCTTGACTAGGAAATTATTATGACATCTACTGAATGCTTATGCATCTACAAGAATGGGTCCAATATATGATGTTGTTCTGTAACAAAATTTGAAGTAGTGTTTGTGTACCTTTATTTTTCATGCAGATCCTACATATTATTTGGATACCTACAACAACAAAGCTACAGAGACGGCCAGACATACTATGATGGTTTTATTAGGCGTTCCAGTGTATTAATGCACAGAACAAAGGGTGAATGGGCTGTTTTCTTTCTGGCTAGACAGTTCAGTCGCAGAGCTGTAATTTCTATGCATGCTTTTATTGGGCCGGTAACTGCATTGTGGCCCAAATAAGCACAGACATCAGTTATCGGGTCTCGGATATTACATCCGTTAAGCTTTTGCGGGCCCGGCATCCGGTTGGGGTGTGTTTCCGGGTTTCTTCACGGACCCGTTTGTACAGACTGCTACAGAAACAGAGACAGACCACCCAGAAGCAGATCTAGACGTTGGATCTTGATCCAACGGTCCAGGACGTCGCCTGGGTTTTTTCGAAAAACCCACTAGGAACGCTGATTCTTTTTTATAGAAAAAAATATTACTATACATTTAAGAAAAAACTAACTACTTTTCAAAAGGAAAAAAAAATTATCTACGTATTTAAGGATGTTCCCAAATGCCATCCTTCAATCAAAGGAAACAGAACTACTAAAAAAAAGTTGTCATCTATTGGACACTTTTTTTATTTTTATTTGAGGGGAAGCTCTTTTATTAAAGACGAAAGAAATGGAGGTACTCTCTCTCTATATATTTTTTGAGGGAACAAATATGTAAAAGTAAAGAAAAGGGCTGGGTGGCCTGGCCAGCTGGACTTGGGCCGATTTGGCTAGCGGCCCGGTTGGGTTACTGTAAGGCACCGTTGAGATCGTAACTCGTCGTCCCCTCCCCAGACGCACTCCATCCGCTCTCGCCGCTGCTCCTCGCCAAACCCCAGCCGGCGGCGATGCCGCAGCCGCCGCCACCCTACCTCGAGGCTACGGGCGCTCGTCCCTATGGACGGATTACGATCCATGGTGGCCTATTCATCGGTGTATTCCGCGACCCGCGGGGGAGATTATACACCGATCATCCTGATTTGGTCGGGCATTTTCTCCACACCCGTAGCCTTCGCTCTGCAATCTATCGCCGGTTTGGCTTCGAGGCGCAGCTAGAGGAGACGCAGGACCGAGCCCCGTCGCTAGCGTTGGCGGAGGATCACCTGCAGCTGCCTCCACCGTACGACCACCGCTTCTCTGGCTTTGTTGATATTTGATGCCTGCGTGGTATTATGGGATTGTGGGTGAGGGATTGTGCGATTTAATCTTCGTTGATTTGATGCCTGCGTGGTATTATGGGATTGTGGGTGAGGGTATTTTGCGATTTAATCTTTGTTGATGTGATGCCTGCGTGGTCTTGGATTGTGGGTGAGGGGATTGTGCGATTTAATCTACGTTGATATGATAACTGCGTGGTTTTATGCGATTGTGGGTGAGGATAGGGGGAAGGGGATTCTGCGATTAAGTCTCTGTTGATTTGATGCCTGCGTGGTCTGTGCATGTTGTTGATTTCACAATCTGTGCATTGGTGACTTCTCAATGACCTTTCTGTCTAAGTATCATCATAAGGTCTCCTACTCATGTAGAATTTTCTCTTCAGGTCTGTAAACCTCGTGGCAAATGTTGCTGTATCTGCATCTGCACTAACTCTGCGAGAGCCTGAAGTGTTATCCTCAGACGTGTTTGTTGATTATGTATCATCAGATGAGTTTGTTACTGACAGTGATGACAGCAGCACCGAAGGGGAAGAATGTAATGATGATTTCTCACTTGGGCCTAAAATTTTGGTCAGAGAGCCACCGAAGTGGTATCAAGTCTATTTCATTAGGAGTGACACTTCAGGACTGTTCCATATGTATCCAAATCTAGGTGGACCGTTTCAGAGTGTAGATGAAGCTGAATATGCTATCAACCATCATTTGGCTGAATTACAAAGCAAGAGCCGGTCAGTATAAATTTTCTTAACTTATCTCATTTATTTTTGAACTGCAATTCATGAACTTGCATTCGATGTTATATTCAAACTGAATTGATCTATGGCGTATTTTATACTTATATGCCTTGTTTCTTCTCTTTGCTTTTACATTTATTGTAGTTTTTTTACTTATGAATCATAAACATAATAAATGCCTTTAATTCTAGTCTAGGTTATAGATAAGTTGATTAAGTTGTACAAGGTTATATTTGACGTTGCAGTCCTGTCTCGAATAACATGAAGTTAGCATAACAACGTGAAATCATGTTCCGAGACAATATGGAGTTAGATAAAAAATATAGTTTTTGCTCAAGTTGTTAGATTATAGGCATAAAAATATCATGATCAATTCTGGTGTTTATATGTTTTGATGAAGGATTTTTTTACTTCATGAGCTAACCTTGTTTTTGTTTTGTCCCTGCTTAATTAATGACGGTCTAAACAAATTCTCCCTCTTAAACCATGCACACACTTAAATATTTTTCAGCCTAGCTATGAAAAGAACTCTTGAGTAATAATGTGGTATGCTTTGACCTGAATTAGGTTCAAAGAGCAAGAAACATACTCTACTGTGGATAGATTGATACATGAGCACAACTATTATCCCGATGGTACACCAAAGAGAGGTCCCAACTCACGAAACAGAACAAATCCTAATGAAGAGCAGCACTATTTGGTTCAAGCTTTATTAGACCAGTATAATGATAGCAACAATCTTTCCGGGGTTTGCTCTCTCCCTACCCCTCTATGTCCCTACCTACCTCTATCTATATTTATTTTTCTCTCTCTCTCTCTCTCTCTCTCTCTCTCTCTCTCTCTAATGCAATGTTTGTTGTTTTAGAATCTTGCACTTGAGCTTGGGAGTCTTTTGAGGCACAAAATCATATATGGAAAGAAGAAGTTGTATTATCATTTCAATTTCACAACAAAAACTGGGAATCTATTCTTATTTGAAGTCTCACAAATAGAAGGAGAACATGCCACGGAAGGTCACATGTTGCTGCATGATTAATTCGATGAAAATGGTATTATGTGCCACAGTCTGCAATTCCTATTATAGTCATGCTAGTTATTTTGCTCACTTCCTGTTCTATTAGTAGTGCATTTTATACTCATTACATAAACAACCCACTTATGTAGTATCTCAAACTCTTTCATGTGATTGTATATAAACAATTTTTTCTCACCTTATCTGGACTTGACTGTTATTGGCTTGTGTTCACTGTTCATGTATGGTTGGTAATTTGACAATTATGTGACAAATGCATATTTTCTTTTTGAAGGCCTGTGTAATACTTGTAGAAATGATGGATGCCCTGATATGAAGCACCCCAATGATTCTGGTGCATACACTGCTGGTCACTTGAATGGATATTATCAGTATGGAGAAGGAGAGCTAAGCGAATCTGATGATGATGATGTATGATGACTCATTCTCCTTTTTTTATTCATGTGAAAGGGCCTCTAGTTGAGTTGGTTAGGTGGGTTTAGTAGCAATTCAGGTCCTCCCTTGGCAGAAAATTTCAGGCTGGGGTTTAAAAAATATCCCCTCGTCTGTCAAACACCAAAGCACATGTCAGAGGCGTGTTCCCGTTCGTGGTCGCTCTCACATGGGCTATGGTGCCACTATGTATGGGTGGTGCAGGGTTTGGGGGTTTTCTCGACCTGTGTGAGGTCTTTTTTTTAAGCAAAATGCCTGGGGCTGCTTTGCACCCCGCAGGTTGAGTTGTTTTTTTTCCTCTCACGGTGAGCATTCAGCAACTTCTTTACTATGCTGACTAAGGTATGTGTTTCCCCCTATTGTATTTGTACAGGTTGAAGCTGAGTCTGCTAGGTTAAGAGTTGTGTTGAAGGTATGTTATAACCATGTTAGAGTTTTTGTTGATGTTTCTTGAAACAGCTGTAAAAGGTTAAGGTTTATTGTGCTTTTGTGCTTTCATTAGGATCTTGACGATCCAGATGCTATGAAGAGGATCTACCTTCGAGCCATGGAAAGGCTGCACGGTATTGGGTCTGGTGCACAAATGTAGGTGGAACCATTGTTCACTTCTTGTTATGTTATTCGATTAGTATCTGGTCAATGGTCCAAACATATATGTTTTAGGGAGCAGGTTTCTTAGGTGGCACATAGAAAGGATGTTACCTTTTTTTCTGGTCCGAACCTGTTTGCTAAACCTTTGGGTTGCTCAACATGGATTCCAATCTTACTAGTAAATAGGGTGTACTCTACTATTTTGTGTGCTGAACCCTTGGATTGCTTGACATGGATTCCTGTTTGTGTACTATCTACTATTTTGTTTGTTGCCTTTGAGTTGCTCCACTGATCAGTGTATCCAAACCTAGTCTTTTATAATATATCTGGCTTGTTTCTTCTCATGTGGGGTTATGTTGTAGATATACACTTACCCTACCCATCAGTACATTGATTCTACAAACTATCTTTTCTAACACGTGAATAATAGAAGTAATTTCCCTTAATTTTCTGGGGTATTGAAAGAGCATAATATTTATAGAAATGTACCAGGCTATATTTATCTTTGCATTTCCATTCCAAATAACAGAAAGTCCTATTCTGAATATCATGAAGTTAGTGAAACTGTTTTATAATTGTGTTTTCCTGGGACCAGTGAGTGTCAGCAAAGTGTACAAAGTTTCTTTTCAAATCTTGTTCAAAGCAAACAATACCAGAGTGTAAATGAAGCTGCAGATACTACCAAATTCAATCTTCGTGAATTATGATACTAGTTCAGCATCATAATTTTTTTTTCTTTGTTCTAGGTCATTCATTTCTAAATTGCAAGCCTTTGTGATTGACCAGTGTACCCATATCCACACCCTCTTGTGATGGATGCTTTATTTCTACTCGTAGTGTTCTTGTTGTGACATACTAAACTTCATAGCGGGAAGCTGATTTTACTATAATCTTTTCAACTTATGAATAATGTAACTATTTGGGGTATTGAAACTGTATGAGGTAATATAAAAATGTACATGTTTACATCTAGTTTTGTAGTCCCTCCTGAACCAACATAAAATTAGTGAAAGCCTTTTTGTAATTATTATTTTGTTTGCCATCAGGATAGGGGCTGCTGGGAATCTCTCTACATGTACCCTGCTATTTTTGAGAGGAAATATCAGGGTACATATAGAGATTTCCCAGATATGGGTGGGTGATTCCTGAGTTATGGTTCTCTCAATAATCATCCTAAAGTTTCTCCATTGCAAGCATTTGCCTCTCTAAACACATTGGACTTGGAACCATTTGGTGACTCTTACTACCACTGATACCAATTAGCAATAAGCTAATAATCTGGAGTTCTCTGTTCTAAATTAGGTGCAGAGAGCAAAAAGACCTTTCTAGTGTTAAAGGGCTGATGCAAGATCACAATTGTTATTATTTTGACAGAACATCAAAGAGCAGTCCAAGTTCAGGAGAAAGCATTGATACTGATAATGAATGGCATAATTTGATTGAAGCAGATGCTGCTTACAGTAACTCTCACTATATATTCTTTGGTGATGAGTCAAGCGGATGTGGTTCAGATGTATGATAGTTAACATTCATGAGTTTATGCTGAACACTTCACTTTTTTTTTTTTTACTTACCATGACCTTTATTCTCTCTGTGCTAAGCAGGCCCCATCATCCTCTCAAAGTATTTCTGAGCCTCATTCTGATACCAGTCCTTCTAGTGCTGTAGCCAACAGGTATTCAGTTTTTCCCATGCATCTGCTCGTCAAATTCTTTTTGGTATATTGAGTTTTTGAGTCACCCCTTTTTTAACCGATGAGAGAGGAGGGCAAGGAGGGTGGGGGGTTCACATTGTGCTGGTTCTGGTAAAGGTATAGCTAATCGCCAGTGTGTGAAGGGTCCCTCGTGCCTAGTGTACTAACTATCATGATCTTTTAGATTGCATATAGTGCATTATGATGGTTGGCGACCACCAAAACTGGTGCAACTGCTCTGGTCTATTTTAGTGTTCTAAACAGTATTATGAAGATTTGGAGTAAGCAGCCTCTTGTGCTTTAGCCAGCAAGAACTCCAGGTGGTACATGGTCATGCCATCATAGGGTGATGGCATCTCATTGGTTGTTATTTCACGAGTGCAGTCTCATCAGTCTTTCGTGTCCCAGCCATTGACTCTTACCTTGTTCGTATAACCGAAGAGATGGCTGAGACCAGGATACTCATTGGTTGCTATTTCACCAGTGCAGTCTCATCAGTCTTTCGTGTGCCAGCCATTGAGTCTGACCTTGTTCGTATAGCCGAAGAGATGGCCGAGACCAGAATAGAAAAAAAAAACAGAAATAATGAGAAAAATAGGGTATGAAAGATATGGGACCCGGCTGTTCATATATATATATATATTTTTTTTGCAACCACGCCCGTCCCCTTGGACGTGTATTTCATTAAGAAGAATAGAATCCAACCCACAGTTACAACAACCTGCGTTAACCAAGGGACCCGGCTGTTCATATCACACAAACGATTGGATAGTTAGGAGCATGACTACTGAAGTGGCCGCCAGACACCCGTGGACACGCCCATCAAGCCATGAAGGTTTGCTGATGGATGTTTCTTACAGATTGTGAGATCGCTAGATCTTTGAGGAAGTTCCTTGTCTGCCATTATTAGCAAATAATACAAATAAAGATTGAACACGTAGAAAACATGATTCTCCAACATCCATGGACATAACCTAATTCTCCCATGTGCCACCTAGAAAACATGATTCTGATATGCCATCAGTAATAAAGTGGAATCCATTTAATGATAAGGTCGTTGCCTCAGTAAACATCCACCTGTTAAGGAACATTCTAGATGCTAGATTGCCCCTGCAAACCATCCCCACATTGCATACATGGTCAACACTGAACGAATGGGCAGCTTGGTGAGGAAAGGTGGCAGAGCTGGTTCTCTAATTGCTAAGCGCAAGGGTAAATTGGTAGATACGGAATACAAATTTTAGGCAATGGCATATAAGAAAATTTTAGCCAATGACAAAAAATGAGAGTTTCCTACATCTTTGTCATTTCATTATGACCCCATTTGGTATAGCTCTGCTTTGCTGGTGGAACAGCTTTTCTTGGTTTCAGCTCCACGAGCAGCCACTCTGTTTTTGGTGAAACATTTAATCGAACAACTTCCTCTGTATTGTCACGGATGGCTGAGAGAATGTCAAGGGAGCTCGTAGAAGCTATTTTTTTAGCTTAACGCCCAGGCACAGCCTATGTGAGAGCACCTTTTCAAAAGCTCCATGCGTGGAGCTGCTGAGATTTTACTCATTTTCGTAAAAAAGGTGTGCTCAAATGTTCAGGATCTGAAGAAGGATCTATCAAACGGGGCCCCATCTCCCTTTTCTTTAGCGGCTGACTGTGAGCCATCTCCTTGGTTAGTTAGGGGAGCAGGTGGAATGTCATTCAAATTTGGATGTTTTCAAATTGCAACATATCACGGTGTTGCAATGTGAAGTAGAGCTGTAGTAGTGAAGCGATCTTTCAGACATATTAGGGAGGTTATGCAATAAGAAGTGAAACGGCGCTTGGACATATTAGGGTGATTTAATTTCGGCTCTTAGTTTAGAAGGCTTTGGAGCCGGAACTTATTGGAATACTAACTCATCGATGTCTTTCTAATTCTGAGGTAAAAAAATTGCTTAGTTTTTTATTATTATTTTTATTATTGAAGTCAGTATCACTCATGCATATATTATTGTTTCAGAACTGTACTGCGAGCGTAAGCTCCATGAGGAGACACTAAACGGCACAATGATTGTGATGTAATTTAGGAGACACTAAGCGACAATGATTGTGATGTAATTTTGCAGATGACTTTTGATTACTATGTTCCTGATTGGTGTAATAAATTTGAGTGTTTGTTTCTCTGTACTTGACATAAACATTTTTAGTTTCTTATTTCTCTATATTTGATGAATAGATAGAGCTTGAAGTGTTTTGTTTCACCATTTAAATGGCATTGATTAAAAATAAATAAAATTAAATATGATTTTACTCAAACCATTTTAACTAGATTAATATTAAGACTAGATTATTTCTAAAAGAATATGGCCTTCTAACACGTTTGTTAGTAGTGTTAAACATCAATTGAGGATCATATTAATCCATAGTTAATTTGCATGGAACTAAAAGACTAGTCCACGAGTGAGGATTATATTAATTGATAGGTAATTGGCATGGAAGCATGGAACTAAAAGACTAGATGTTTACCTAAACGTTAACTGATATGTAAGTGACATGGAATTAAAAGAATTAGTTAAGTGGCATCGAATTAAAAAGATTACAGGCATCAGTTAATCTGAGAGGTAAGTGAATTAGAACAAACAATCTAAACGTTAGGCCTCACTAAAAAGGGCTAATCCTTATTAAAAAGGATAGTAAGTGGCATAGAATTAAAAGGAATATAGCCGTATAAATGGCGTCCACCTAAACGTTAATCTGGAGGTAAACGTTAATCGGAAGGTAAATGATATGGAATTAGGAGGCAAATCTTGCGCATAACAAGGCACCTAATCACTAAATTTGTGATATACATATCCTATCCTAGCAACAAAAAGGATAAACATTTAATTGCATCTAATCTTTGCTTAGGTGCCACTAATAATGGCTTGATATCAATGTCTTTTGAAACCTTGGTTAGGATCTCGAACACTACAAATCTCAAAGCTCTCTTTAATTTTTGTAAGATAGGGGTCTTCACTCACAACATAGTTCAACCCCCTATTTGATTTCACTTATAACATAGTTTAACCTTATATTTGGTTTATTTGACAACATAGTTCAGCACCCTAATTTGCTCATGGCATAGTTCAATCCTCTCTTACAACATAGTTCAAGTACATTAAAATTGGAAGTAGACAAAGGTGGTTTCATTTTTCACTTGTCGTAGCTTATACTTATAGGGGAATCGAGGGGTCACTTTCATAATTATGGGTTGTCACCAGCTAATTAACTACATTCCCAAGATATATTTGGGGGCATTAAGGTATTTATAAAATGACTTTTAGAGCAACACAATCAAATCTAATTGAGCCCTAAAACCCTAGAAGTCGAGGCATTTGATGTAATATGTCTTGCTTCATGGGTCCCTTGTGTCACTTTGCAAAACTATGTCCTTCTAGGATAGTGTCACAATCAACCTCAACACATTTGGAGACGCTCTCATTGCAATCATTGCTTATAACATTCTTCTTTGCAAATTAGTTCTTAAGTACCAAAGACGCCTTGAAACACCTCAAGATCTTTTGGCTCCCGCAGCCTTCTACTTCGTGGCATTCCTTGTCCTCGAGGCTTCCTTGGAGTCTCTTCATAGGGTCATGAGCAACTTGATCATAGCAACTAGAGCTTTAATCCACCTGGCAACATAATCATCAAGCCAAAAGGCATTTGGTCTAAACCAATTAGAGCTAAGGGGACGGCTTGCCCTAAGGTTAATTCATGGCAATCGATGTTATGGAATGGCAAAAAACAAATGATCAAGTTATAAACACTAGTTTAATAGATCTAAACATCGTAGACAACTCAAGATGCATATCCATGTCAAAAAAAAATCAAGATGCATATTAGAGAGGGGAAAATCATCTCTAAATTTGTGTCTACGATGTGGATCACACTAATGGCGTGATATTTGCCATTTTTGTTCTGAACTCATTAGAGACAATTTTTTTAAACCACCTTTTCTAATGTTTAGTCTCAGAGATGGGGTTTATTAGGCGCAAGTCTCAAAAAACTCTCATTTGAGGCAATTTACTTTTATGCATGCCTCTATGTTATTACATTTAGATGCATGTCACCCATGTCGGGCGCGGGGGGGGGGAGGAGGGGGTTGCGACTAGGAGATTTCATTCATTGATCATCCAGGATTACAATATGAGGTCACCAAGTGATCTACATAGGCTGGGGTTAACTGCCACTCACCTAGCATGTTATCACTTGAGACTTGCTTAGCTAAAACATGGGCTACCCAAACCTGCGTCGTCGTTGAGCGGGGCCAGTAGAACTCTAGTCTGGCAGCATGCCATGACCCTATTGCATACTATCACATATCGTTATGAGAATTGTGCTGGTTAACTATTTAAAGTTTATATTAGATTTATTCAAAATATTCAGGACACTATATTTGTATATTAAATAAATTTATTATTTATTATAAAAATATATTCGATGCTCCTTCTATGTACTACAAACATTATTTTTCATATATATAATTTAGTCAAAGTTTAAAAAATGATGATTTTTGGGTAGTAATGTAACAAGCACAACGAGGGTCCAGCGGATTGTGGAGAAATTTGGGCCAAGTGGAGGACAAAAGAGGGGCCCGGCGGCCACGACGCAATCGGCCACGGGCCGGAGGTGCCCTAGGCGCGCGCCATAGGGAGGAAAGGGGGTGCAACCTCCAAACCGCCGCGTATCCGTCATCCGTTAAGTTTCCTATAAATTGGGACACCTATAATTGGAAAATAGAATAAGAGAAATGGGAGAATTGTAAAAGAGATCCATGATGAGGGTTTCCTAGTTTGCTTAGGATTGAAGCTAGATTGGATTATAAATAGGAGGTGTAATCCTTGAGATCAAATCAATAAAAAAAAGAGTCAATCCCTATCACTATCTCTTCTCTCTACCGTCGCTTCCCCCACCCCTTCCCCGCGTCGCCACCACTACCGCCACCGCCGCCCGCGTGCCGCCACCTAGCGCGCGGCCCCACCATCGCCGCCGCCCACGCCGCCACCTCACGATGAAAGTGGTACGGATATTTATTCGTCCGTCCGTTCGACCGAATCCGTTTAAGGGGTTTTAGTCCGTCCATATCCGATCCCGATATTCAACATCCGATATCTTGTATTCGTATCCGAATATTCAAATCGCATATTTGTGATGTCGATATTCAATCGTGTCCTATCCGGCATGGTTGTCACCATCCGTATTCGAATCCGAATCCGGACAAAAATATGAAAACAAATATGGTACGAGTAAATATCCGTTCGTATCCGATCCGTTTTCACCGCGATCGCCGCTCTATCCCGAGCCGCCACGTGCCCCTCGCGTTAGCCCCGTTATACCCGGTATCCAATTCCTGGTTCGATCCCACGCGCTGCCATGGCCACCATCGCCAAGATCGATCGAGGAGCTTCTCCGAACTTCGCCGCCAAAACTCTCACCAACATGGAGGCTCTCCATGAAAATCTCATGGACGTCAACAACCGCCTCCGAGTAAGCCGGAAGATAGATCCGATGCGCCAAAGAACCTCAACGACGATCGACGCCAAGATCCAATCGGTGGATGCTCGGACCACCACACCAACCGCCATCTCCATCAATCAACGGTGACTATCCATTCAGGTTGGACGCCACCAAGAGGAGCAGCGGTAGTTGGAGTTCGCGCCCCCATCACGTAGTCGTCGCTGCCCGGAGTCGTGAACACCAACCCCAATCCACTACAACAACGATAGCCTTATGATGTTGATGGGGAAACATAACTCGAGGTACAACGCCAAGATCCAATCGCGGGATGCTCGAGACCACCACACCAACCGCCATCTCCATCAATCAACGGTGACTATCAATCAACCGGAGCCGCCGGGAGTAATCAATACCAACCCCAACCCACTACAACAACGATAGCCTTATGATGTTGATGGGGAGACGTAACTCAGAGGTACAAGGATTTTTCCCCTCTATTTTGAAGGACGGATTTACGGAGAAGGTGTTCATGTCCTTGTTGACTCGGTATCCACACAATGTCATTGACATCAACGTTTCCCGAAGAATTGGTCTCTGGGAACAACGCATCAACACAACCATCTTGATTGGGAGCAAGAATGAGGTGCCCTGTCGATCTGCGGCATTCACAGTACCACTACACATAGAAACAGATTTCTTCACCTTGGATGCAGACCTCATCGATATTGGCAACGACATCGACGTCATCCTCGGCACCCCATGGCTCGCAAGCCTCGGAAGCGTCACCTGGGATTTCTCCAATAGGACGATATCATACGACCGTGACAACTACAACCACACCCTCTTCGCACCTCCTCAACTACAGCAACAATCACCAACATCGCCGCAACTCCATCAACCCCAACAGATTCAAGAACCAGCAGCGACCCTCCGACCATGCATCATGACACACAGAGCGCAACGAGTTCGCCTACCAAACATCCTTGATAACTACACCAGACACGATGATGACATCTTCCATCAACTACGCAAAGCCATCAAAGAAGAGCGTGGACGACGCTGAATTTCCCTTGCAATTGTAGATGGTAAAGCTGCCAACTCATGGACATTCGAGGATAGCCTGATATTCTTCGACGACAGCATATACATTACAATAGCATCACCACTTTTACCTGCTCTTCTGGAACTCATTAGCAGGGACGGCCCAACCAGCATGACGATGCTAGCTATTGGAGCACATCAACCTACCACAACAATCAAGGAAATAGGGATGCCTTCATTTATCCTACATGGACAAGCATGGCCATCTGAGCAAACAATACATCGAGCAGCAACAATATTCATCGACAACAACAACCAGGTATTCTTATGCCTGAGACGGACTCACATTGACATAATCCAGGTAATGGGGCACCACCGACTCACACCCAATGAGTTTGAAAGAGGGAATGATGCATCCGGCCCAAGTGGGGTTGGCCGAGGCCCAATAAATTAAGGTTGCCCGGACCCCAACAGTTTTTCAGCACACCCACTCGGGGAAAGGCCCAATCTCCCTAAAAGACTAGTCTGATAAGGGAAGGGTGGCTCTCCCTTTTAAGGTGGCTTCCTCCTCCCAAGTTAAGCAAGGTGGGATTATTCAAAGGCTCACATGGTCGCCGCCCGACTACAACTGGGCCACTTAGCCCATCTTTTGTTGCGTCTTTGCCGGCGGGTAATAATGGAGGATGTCCTCATCATTAAATGATGCATCCGGCCCAAGTGGGGTTGGCCGAGGCCCAATAAATTAAGGTTGCCTGGACCCCAACAGTTTTTCAGCACATCCACTCGGGGAAAGGCCCAATCTCCCTAAAAGACTAGTCTCGATAAGGGAAGGGTGGCTCTCCTTTTAAGGTGTCTTCCTCCTCCCAAGTTAAGCAAGGTGGGATTATTCAAAGGCTCACATGGTCGCGCCCGACTACAACCGGGCCACTTAGCCCATTTTTTGTTGCGTCTTTGCCAGCGGGTAATAATGGAGGATGTCCTCATCACCTTCTTATTTGGAACAATGATAGACGTCACAACATCACCACCCACTGTGACACAAATGGCAATATGACGTTGTGTCCCTATCTACATAACCCCCAAAAAGGATCACTCCATTGCTCGTTACGAGAGACGACCCAAGGTAATAGCCACCTTCGAAATAAATGCAGCTATTCCGAGTAGCCCAAGGTGGATCACACAATAGTGAACCAAGAATAGAGGACGACATATTCCACTTCTATGGTAACATTGGAAGCCTTCAATTTCACTCCACTTAAGACCAACCAGAACATCTACCTCAACAATCCAATGCATGGTTGCATGACCTGCAACCTCCAGAGGCTTTCTAGAGACTCATTCCTCTCTCAAGTCGGGGTCAACAGCTGGTCAATATTTCAACACCAGGACGCGTTGAGTGGAAAAGGGGCAGTGCTGTAACAAGCACAACGAGGGCCCAACAGATTATGTCGAAATTTGGACCAACTGGAGGACAAAAGAGGGGCCCAATGGCCACGAAGGCAACCGGCCACGTGCCGGAGGCGCGCTAGGCATGCGCCATAGGGAGGAAAGGGGGTGTAACCTCTCGAACCACCGCATATCCGTCATCCGTTAGGTTTCCTAACTTGAGACGCCTATAATTGGAAAAATAGAATAAGAGAAAGGGGGGAATTGTAAAAGAGATCCATGATGAGAGTTTCCTAATTTGCTTAGGATTGAAATTAGATTGGATTATTAATAGGAGGTGTATTCCTTGAAATCAAATCAATAAAGAAAAGGGTCAATCTCTATGTCTATCTCTCTTTTCTGTACCCCCCCTTCCCTCGCGCCGCCACCGCCAGCCGCGCCGCCGCCGCCCCACCAACACTGACACCCACGCAGCCGCCCTATCCCGAGCCGCCATGTGCCCCCCGGTGCTAGCCCCGTTACAAGTAAGAAAACTATTTACAGAGGGAGTATAGGTCACCGAACTCCAGTCGCACGTGTCGCGGGCATTGCGACAAATGCGTCGACCCATGCGGTGCGCCGCAGCGAGCGGCCGCAAAGACAACATGATGAACCGCAATACGGTGGTGAGGAGTCGCACGAATACTTGAAGAGCATATATACAATTTTTTTGACACCTCTCATCGGGTACAGACTATAGTATATGTTCGTACACACGCACACCTACTCATAGGACTGGATAACGAGCCAGTTCGGCTCGTTAGTGGCTCGACTCGTTATAGCTCAGTTCGTTATGGCTTGACTCGTTATAAAAACGAGCTAGAAAGCTAGCTTGGCTCGGCTCGTTAGTGGCTCGAGCTATCTCGTTTGGCTCGCGAGCCAGAGCATAAAAACACATACCTAGAGACTATAACCGCAAATCCGAAAAACACATCACATGCGTATTTATAATGAAAAATATAAGTATGCTATCATCTATGACCATGATCTATCATTATTCATTGATCAATTTTACTAATTCATACAATATTCATTATTTATCTTGGCTCGTTATGGCTCGCGAGCAGCTCACGAGCCAGCTCGAGCTGACTCATTATAAAACGAGCTGGCTCATTATAAAACGAGCTGGCTCGTTATAAAACGAATCGAGTTCGAGCCAAGCCACTAACGAGCGAGTCGAGTGAGCTAGCGAGTTACGAGTTTTTCGTCCAGCCTTACCCACTCACACACACCTAATCCACTCACACCACTCGAGTATAAACAAACCTACAACTACACTCGTCATCGAAATCCTCTCGATTCCATAGGCGACGGGCACGTCACGATCCCATTGTGGCTTCATGCATGAGAGGTACTTGAAATTATTGGAAACCCACGTTCCCGAGTGAGGCACCGGTGTCGAAGCCGCCTTCGAACGCGGGCGGGCAGGGCGCTCACTTGCGCTCCTTGCCAACCGAGCTGAGCATCTATACAATTAGAGTTACCATTATAGGCGATGCGCGGCCGCCGGTGTTACTCGGTGGAGGCAGCTTGCCCCGGCGAGATGCCGACAGTGCAGTAGCCGCATCTGTAGTCACATCCGCGGAGAGCAAAATAGGACTGGAAGAAGTTTATATAGAACCATAAGTCATCGTTTCGTGTTTAGAAAATAAAAAAATAGTGGATTTCCTTTTCAAATGGATGGTTGATATTCCATCTGATCATAAATTTCAATCATTTTAAATAAGTGTGTAATGTTTTATGAAAAAAAAAGCCTATGATGTTGGTCAGGAATGTGAGAAAAATGTTTTAACATGAAAATTACACATGTAATTTTGTTACATCTTATCATAAACACCAGTTGTTTTAAATATAAGCCATGTAGATTAGCAATGTTAAAGTAAATGATTGATTTCTCATCAAAAGAAAAAGTAAATGATTGATAAATGAAAATCACACACGTAGATATATATAGCTGTACTGAAAGATTACTCAATAGATCAATGTAATTTTTCTGTTGAGCACTTGTTTCTTCAAAATATAATCTCTGTTAGCATGATGTAATTAGGCCTATAATTAGGATTGTAATTGGGCCCGTGCGGTAGGCCCGCGAGCCACCCAGCTGCCTATATATGTATTCGTGTATCCACAGATGCAATACAATCAATTACTCCTAATCTTACATGGTATCAGCTCAGAGTTTATGGTTGTGCCTGTTATCCTAATATGTCCTCCACCGCACCCCACAAACTTGCACCTCATTCATCCCTATGTGTTTTCCTCGGCTATTCCTCGGAACACAAAGGCTATCGGTGTCTTGAGTTAGAGTCGAATCGCATCCTCACCTCCAGACATGTCGTTTTTGGTGAATCATTTTTCCCTTTCGCCGACATGTCTACCACCCCTATGGCATCCTCCGCCTTGGATTTTCTTTTTGATAATGATGACTTCACCGCTCCGGTTCCCCGAGCAAGAATTGTGCATGCAGGTACCCCTCCGGTTGCTCCTGCCGCGGGCCATGGTGCACCTCGGGCGCCCGGCTCGCCCGCTGGTTCACAGGGGCGCCCCGCTCGCCGGATGCGCCGAGCGCTGGGCCGCAGGCGCCTCTCTCGCCAGCCGCGCCGGGTGCAGGACCTCGGGCTGCCCGGTCTTCTGCTGCACCGACCGACGCCACGACGTCGACTTCGTCCCAGGCCGGCGCTGCTGCCCCCGTGCGGAATGCACAGTTGCTGCCGCGCAGCGCCGCGGCCACGGACGCACGCCGCCACGAGGCCGGTCCCCGTCGCTCCCGCCGACAACGCGCATTCTATGCGCACCCGCGGCAAAGCCGGCATTGCACAGCCCGTGGATCGCCTCAATCTCCACGCTGTGTCGGTGTCGCGCTCCCGCGATCCGTCCGTGATGCACCGGCAGATCCCAATTGGCGCCCGCAATGCAAAGCTGAATTTGATGCATTGATCGCCAATGACACGGGAGTTTGGTGCCCGCCCCTCCGGTGTCAATTTGGTCACCGGCAAGTGGATTTTTCGACACAAGCTGCATGCGCATGGTTCCCTTGATAGGTACAAGGCTCGTTGGGTTCTCCGAGGGTTCACACAGCGACCTGGTCTGGATTATGATGAGACTTTCAGCCCGGTTGTCAAGCCGGCAACAGTTCGTGTCATCCTCTCCTTGGCACTATCTCAGGATTGGCCTATTCATCAGTTGGATGTCAAGAACGCTTTTCTCCATGGCACCCTCACCGAGACGGTCCATCGTGTGCAGCCCACCGGTTTTGTGGACCCTCTCGCTCCGGTCGGTATGTCGCCTTAATAAATCTCTTTATGGACTTAAGTAGGCTCCTCGTGCATGGAATCACAGGTTTGCGACGTACCTGTCCTCCCTTGGCTTTGTGGAAACCAAGTCCGACAGCTCCCTGTTCATCTATCGCCGGGGCTCTGACACTGCATACTTGCTGCTTTACTTGGATGATATTGTCCTCACTGCCTCCTTTGCCGCATTCCTCCGTCAGGTTATTGAGGCTCTTCAGCGTGAGTTTGCTATGACAGATATGGGACAGCTTCATCATTTTTTGGGCATCTCTGTGACATGATCTGCTAAGGGTATGTTTCTCTCCCAACGTCAGTACACTTTGGAGACTTTGGAGCGCGCCGGGATGAGTGCGTGCAAGCCATGCAGCACGCCTGTTGAACTTCACTCCAAATTATCCAAAGATGGACCTCCAGTTGGTGACGCTACTCAGTACCGCAGTTTAGCAGGGGCTCTTCAGTATTTGACTTTCACCCGGCCAGATATTGCCTTTGCCGTTCAGCAGATTTGCCTCTATATGCATGATCCTCGAGAGCCTCATCTCGCAGCTCTCAAGCGCATCTTGCGCTACTTGCAGGGTACTACAACGCTGGGATTGACTCTGTGCCGCTCTTCTCCTACAGAGCTAGTTGTCTACACCGACGCCGATTGGGCTGGATGTCCCGACACACGACGGTCGACTTCCGGTTACGCAGTCTTCCTTGGAGACAACTTGGTGTCATGGTCCTCCAGCGACAAAAGCACACGGTATCTAGGTCCAGCGCAGAGGCCGAATACCGTGCTGTAGCGAATGGCGTCGCCGAAGCTACTTGGTTGCGACAGCTGCTCCTTGAGCTTCGCGCCCTCCTCGCCGTGCTACTTTGGTCTATTGCGACAATGTCGGTGCTGTTTATCTCTCCAAAGAATCCGGTGCAAAGCATCACGGACGAAGCACGTTGAGATCGATCTCCACTTTGTTCGAGAGAAGGTTGCCCTCGGTCACGTTCGAGTTCTTCATGTTCCTACAACATCCCAAGGTACGCCGACGTCTTCACCAAGGGGCTTCCTACTTCTTTGTTTCGGGAGTTTCGGTCCAGCCGACTGTTAGCGATGCTCCCGTTTAGACCGAGGGGAGTGTTAGCATGATGTAATTAGGCCTATAATTAGGATTGTAATTGGGCCCGTGCGGTAGGCCTGCGAGCCACCCCAGCTGCCTGTATATGTATTCGTGTATCCACAGATGCAATACAATCAATTACTCCTAATCTTACAATCTCTATAGAGCAGTAATTTTGTTATGGTTTAATGATGTGAACAATCTTATAATTTATAAAAACAGTATTGTTTGAGCATATGTGGCCGGAAAAAGTATAGTATCTCAAAGGGATAACATCGTTATGTAACTAATTTTGCAGCGACAGTGCCGTGGATGGGAACTGGGAAGTTTCTTGGAAGGATAGGCTTTATAATGGACAGAATCTTATGCCAAAGAAGGTTCGTAATCAAGGAGATCGACCCACCTGTGTATTCCATGCCTTGTGTGCAGCATCAGAGATGGAGAAGAAAAGGCTTGCGGGCCAAATGGACCCTCCCAAGGAGTATGATATATCTTTCTCCGCTAATGCACTTAGAGCATCTCCAACAGTTTTATGCAAACTTGGCTATGCATTTGTTGTAGTTTGCCAATTCTGAAAACCAAATGGGGAGGAGAAAAAAGAGGCTTCTCCAATAGTTATGCAAACTTGGCTTTGCATTTATTGCCAAGGGCTTTGTCAAGGGAAAGCAACATCTGTACTACTATGATCCACGGGAAAGGTACTGGAAAAACCACATAGAACCCTAGCTAGCGATCGCCCATATCAAGGCGCATCAAATCAGAACCGCGATCTTGTTGTGGAGGCATCGTTCAAACTACGATGGAGATCAGTCCACACGTACCTGATGTCGAGGAGGGGGCAGCGGCACGGCGTCGATCTTGGGCAGCGGCGCAAGGCCGATCTTGACCGAGATCACCGTTCGCGAGCTCGCCGCGGTCGTCGTCGCCCAACCCTACCGACGCACCGTCGCGGGAAACAGTCGAAGTCGCGGGTTATTGACGCGCGAGAGGAATAGGACCGGACTACGGGATGATAAATCACGCGGGAGCAGTCCTACGGGCGCGGGAGTCGCGTGGATCGGTGTTTGCCAAGTCGCCCGGCCTATGCATATATGCCAAGCTAGCCATGGGATTTGCAAAGTTTCCCAAAATGCAAAAGTAGAATGCATAACTGTTGGAGAGTTGGTTTCGTGATTTTTTGACAAAAACAAGAATGCAAATCCTGTTTGCATAACTGTTGGAGATGCTCTTATACGACAATATCAAGACATTGCCGGTAACGGTAAGATTGTGCATACTTTGTGAAATATAGAATGAGCGGCACATATTTGTTGTCTTGGGATGTGCGCATGCATATATTGATTAATACGTGTGATACTATGACTCTTGCAGGACCTCTCGGCACTGATCAAGAGCGGTACAGGAGAACAAGACGTGAAAAAGCTCTTGAGCTTCTGAGGGACGAAGGTGTACCTGCTTCAGAAAATGGTGGTATGTTCAAGCGGCAGAAGATATCTTCCTATGAATGGAAGGAGGAGGACCTGAAGTTCTCTCAGATCTCTGATATCATCGATAGTGGGAAACCAATCATTGGGGCTATTCCGATCGACTCTTATTTCCCCAGGCTCAAGGCAAATGAGATTTATGACTTCGATCGTGAAAAGGCCAAACTGAGAGACGGCGGTGGACTCATTATGCATGCTGTGGTGTTCATGGGGTATGGCATGCGTGAAGGCAGAGAGTACCTTGTTTTCCTAAACAGTTTTGGAACTCGCTTTGGAGATGAGGGGTATGGACGAGTATATCTCGACCATGTTAAGCGTCTCAATACGATATAGTTTTGAGCATATGTTGGGTACACAGCACGTCTGTCCATTCTGATGTACTAACCCAAATGATTGGATATCCTTTCTCATTTCACTAGATATATGTGCACTGCATTGCAAGATTCTTGCGTGTTGTCTGTTGCCCCTCCAACTAGCTATTGATGTGCACAAAATGTGTATTATCGCCTAGCTGCATAGTTTCAAATACACATTATCAAGGTGTTTGGTTTCAGATACATAGTATCATCTTCCTGCTTACTTTTCAATTTGTCCTGTTTAGTATTGTTTGCTCACTTTTTAATTTGTGAAATGTGTTGATCCACCATGATTTAGCCATAGTTTACAATAAAACACCCTTTCCGTGCTCTTTGGTTCAGCCATGGTAATTAACGGTAATAGTAATATAATCAGATAGCACTGCCATCTGTTGCGGCCTTGCGGGGGAAGGGAAAACAGAGTTTGTTTGGTTTGGTTTCAGGTAGCCGAAAAGGAAAAGGAAGCAGCGACATCATCTACGCAGACCAATGCAAGGAGCGGCGGCGGCAGAACATTACGCAAACTCGATGAGCAGAGATGTAGGCGCTGTGGCGGATGCTGATGGCCTTCGGGAGTGACAGGAACCTCATAGAGATGACGCCGCTGGTGATGAGGTTGCATGGCACACCAACAGTGAAACCCAGCACACGCACCTCCAGCGGAAAGATCTTTTAGGTGTACACGCTCGTGAGGGGACATGCCCGATGGAGGGACAGTTTAGCTAGGACAGACACGATACACAGTCACAGGGCGACGTCCCACGTCGGGATCGGATTGGTGTCGTCAGGGTGATGCTGATGCCCCGCACTACCCTGTCCTTCCAGAGGTAGTAATCGTCCCAAGCAAACTTGTCGTAGCTTTAATTTCATTCGTGTCTCGGGTTGCTAGTAATAATGGCTATATAACTCCATGTATATGCATATTCTCTGAAGTTTTTCATTGATACGACTCATTGCTGCCGACGATCGCCAGGACGTGAGAAGCACACAGCTGGAATCGCCGCCGCGAGCAGAGGTCACTTCTGTCGTGCGTTTGTTCTATTACCGAATTAAACTTGTCCTTACATCCAAAGGGAGAGGCCTTTATCAGGCGCGTCCGGCACGAAGGCCCACATGTCATTGTCCTTAGTATTAACTAAAACAAAAGACAAAACATAATACGCCTCCATTATGGAATTACGTCTTCTTCTACTCTGGTCCATCCTTGCTCTGGGCCGTTGCCGCCGTTGGGGGCTGGGCCGTGACATTCATCTTTTTTTCTCCACGGTATGATATGAATTCAACAACCAACAAGCCAAACTGTCCATGATGAAGCTTACTGAAACGGGGCACTTGGTACTTGTGCTCATACTAGCCTGCTCTGCACATGTTGTTATCTCTTCTTCCAGTGCAAACTACACAGACATGCTCTCTCTACTACACAGACATGCTCTCTGCTAGATTTTAAGTAGTAAATCAGTGTAGATCCTCCAATATGCGGTGGATGATACCATTTTATTTTTGGATCATGATACGTCTAAAGCTTGTGCTTAGTACCTTTGAGCAATTATCAGGATTGAAAATTAACTTTCACAAAAGCGAGTTGTTTACATATGGTAAGGCCAAGGACCGTGAACAAGAGTATGCACGCCTGTTTGGGTGCCGCTTGGGTGGTATCCCTTTCCGGTATCTTGGTATTCCTATGAACCATGTAAAATTACGCAACAAAGATTGGGCCACTATTGAGGGAGATTCCAGAAAAAATTCTGTAGCTGGAAAGGTAAATTGTTATCCGTTGGAGGACGTCTTGTCCTCATTAACTCAGTGCTAACCAGCTTAGCCATGTTCATATTATCTTTTTTGAAATTCCTAGAGGAGTCCTTCAAAATTTAGATTACTATCGTTCTCGTTTTTCCGGCAAGCCGAAGAACACAAAAAGAAATACCGTCTTGCCAAATGGAGCATTCTTTGTACGCTAAAAGATTTTGGTGGCTTAGGAATACATAATTTAGTTCTCCAAAATCGATGTCTCCTCAGCAAGTGGTTGTTTAGGCTAATTAATGAGGATGGGGTCTGGCAAAACCTTCTAAGAAGGAAATATTTGTCTAACAAACCCTTAACTCGGGTATAACATAGGCCGGGGGGATTCACATTTTTGGGCGGGTCTTATGAAGGCAAGGCCGATTTTCTTACTCGCGGCACTTTTAAGGTGCATAATGGTGGGAATGTGCGGTTTTGGAAGGATGTATGGTTAGGTGATAAACCTCTTAGTAAGGTTTACCTTACCTTATTTAGGATTATGAGGTGCAAAGATGATACGGTGGCTAAGATCCTTGGGACTATACTACTAAACATATCTTTTAGATGAGGTTTGATGAATGCAAACCGGATCGCTTGGTTCGATTTAGTCTCAAGAGTGGTGCAAGTTAGACTCACAAATGGGCAAGACGTGTTTCGATGGGCCTTTACTAAGAATGGCTTGTTTACAGTCCGATCCATGTATGCAGCCTTCATTCAACATGGAGTCCGCTCGACAAAAGTTGTCTTTGGAAACTAAAAATCCACCGAGAATTAAAATTTTTATGTGGTATTTAAAGAAAGGGGTAACCCTAACCAAGGATAATTTAGCAAAAAGGAATTGGCAAGGAGATATCAAATGTTGTTTCTGTAACCCTAATGAAACGATCCAACATTTGTTTTTCAATTGCCACTTTGCAAGACTTGTTTGGAACACCGTGCATATCACATTTGGAATTCAACCACCGACTAGCTTTACCAATCTATTTGGTTCATGGCTTCTTGGTTTGGATCTAAGCCTCCGCAACCAAATCTTGTTAGGAGCTGCGGCGCTCTGTTGGGCGATATGGTTGAATAGGAATGATATGGTGTTTAACAAGGCAAGATCTAGTACTTTCATGCAGGTAATTTTCGTGGCGACGATCGTATTCGCCAATGGTCAATGTTGCGTAAAGAGGAGGAACGCCTGTTATTTAAGGAAGGCTGCGGAAGATGGGACACGTTAATCATGTCTTTTTTAAGAAGTTTGGTTGGAACTTCACAAATCGCATTGGTGTTGCTTCCGTTTGTGTATGGGGCTCACTAGATAGGCTAAAATTTGTTTTAGCTTATGTTTGGGTGTGTTCGCCATATGGCGTTATCTTGTACCATGACACTCAGTTATGTATCATCACCTGATGGTAGAGGCTGGAACTTGGTTCTCTTATTAAAAAAAAGTGCTCAAGTCCTGGAACGGCAGCACCCATTTCTGCAGTTGGGATGGTGTCTTGTGCTCCTTCAAGAACAACCCAAGTCGACGTGTCACTTCTCTTAATCTAACAAATCAAGGTCTTGGGCAGATCTCTCCCTCAATTGGAAACCTAACATTTCCGAAAAGCCTAGTCCCGTCGGGTAACTCATTCAAGTGGAGAGATCCCATGTCCCTTGGCCACTGCCGTCGCCTCAAACTCCTCGCCTTGGAAACTAACAAGCTACAAGGAAGGATACCTACGTTGACACGACACGGATGTGGCAACGGGATTGCCGCAGCGGACGGGTAGTCAATGTAGCACTTCATAGGGAGTATTCCTGTATCGTATTTTCCATGGGGAACGAGAAGTGGACTAACTAGGCCAAGGGTTGCCGTCGTGCAATGATCAAAGGGCTTAGGATGGGATCGAGAGGTAATTCTAGTATTGTGGTTCTAACTTAGCTTATCCTAAGGATACGTGAGAACTAACTCTATCTTTCTGCTGCGGCCGACGGCAGGATGTGGGTGCTAAAATAACACACCCGAAGCCACCAATGCGGGCCTACAATCTAACCTAACAACACGCTCAGAGAACTCCAAGGTCCCAACGGAAGGTCACACACTACACTTGTGGGCGTTCCGGGTGCAGCCGACGTTCACACCGGCAGATCTAGTCTAGACACCACGCCTACACTATCTCTACTACTCTAAACACGGCCAGGGTTTAGAGCACTTCACTCAAGAGCCTGACATACGCCCGCTTAGGAAAGAGCAATGTGCCGAGAAAAGGTTGTATACTTACGACAAACTAAGACAAAGTAAATAAAGTACTCGGATGAAAACAACTAGAAAGTAAACTTACTAGAAGACAAGCATCATTGAGGCGCCCTAGAAGAAGACTCAGACAGTAGGGACTCCTTCGCTGGAACTCCTCACTCTCTTCCCCTCTATTCTCACACTACGGCTAATGGAAGCTCTTCCTATGATACATGGTGCACTTTGGACTAAGCTATAGGGGGTATTTATAGGGGAGATGGAGTAGCCCCTACTCAAGCGCCACGGCCGATCCACGTGACACCTCTTCTACACCCTTGGATCAAACCGACTTGGAATGGACGATGCTCGGTGTAGGACACGTGGAAGTCATGCGGAAGGCGGTGGGAAGCAAACCGACTTCAAGTGGGGCCCAACCCCGGGTCGGCCGACCTATGGTTGGCTGACGGTGTGGGTCCCACCGGCCTTCTAGAAGATCCGGTGGCGTGGGTGCAATGTCAAGGTGTCCCGCCACCAAGGGTAGGTCGGCCGACTCCGGCCTTTGGCCCGGCCCACGTGGGCCTCCCTGGTCTTGTCTGGCTTGTCACTTTGTGTTGCTTGCTCATTTGAAGTTTGCTCAAATTTGCTCCATTCACGCTTGTTCGTGCTTGATTAGTACTTGTTTGTACCCGCATCCAAATAGTGACATGTACATGTGGAACCAAGTGAAATGCACCTATATTTCTACTTGTTTCCGGGTGTAACTCTAGAATGTGACCAATGTTGATGGCTTTCATGGGATGAAAACGGGGTCTAAATGCCGTCAACAAGATCCCCACACTTAAGTCTTTGCTTGTCCTCAAGCAAAGTTTAGAGAGAGAAAGGTTCTACAACATTATTGAGATATCGCAAGTACTAAGTTTACTCGAGGTAAATCATTCATGTGGGTTATGTGGTACCGTCTAACATAAATCCTTCAGATTCTTGAAAGAAATGGAATAGTTCTCAAGGCTCAGCTTCTCTACTCATTTCATATCCTTAATACTTAGAGTTTTTATAGATTTACGAAAATAAAGCACATGCGTCATTCCTACTCCTCAATGGATACCTCTAGTCACTCAAGTGGTGTATGAATCCTCACCAAGGCACGTCATGTATTTGCCTTTAAAAACATCCTATCTCTAATAAGGCTTTATATGGAGCTTCAATAGGTATGTCAAGGAATAGCATACTTGCAAAAAGTGCATATATTGTCTTAGTTAAGAAAGTAAGGTCTTGGACCACAGCAGAGACTCATCATGTCCCCAGATCAAGATGTAAGGTGGAAAATGTAATGGATGATGAAAAGGAATTGGATGTATGATGGATGAGATTGCTCCTTCTTTTGATGCCATCTCTCTTTCTACTTCTATTGAGACAAGGCTAGCTCTTTATTATCAATCTCTTTTTCTTTTTTTTTTTTGCTCTATCAATAGATGCCTAGCCTTTTGGGGTGTGTCTCACCTAACAAATGATAATATGAGAGAGATTTTCTAACTTTGGAGTATGGAGCAATCTAGATGATGGAGATGGTGAAGGTGCGTACTTCGATTGTAGAAGCGGCACAATAATGGTGGTATGGATGATGATGCGCTCCCGGTGTAGGAGTGGCATAATGCCGGGGTAAGATGCGTGCTCCCAAGGTAGGAGTAGCATAAATGATGAATGATGAGATGCGTACTCCGGGTAGGAGCAACATAATAATGGTAGTTAGATGCGTACTCCCGGGGTAGGAGTAGCATGGTTGCGTACTTCGGATTAGAAGAAGCATATTTGGTGATACGTGGATCTTGATCTTAGGGCCACGACAAACCTCTAACAAAGGTTCTACAAGTCTTAACGACTCACTTGCAAGCAAGTAGCTTATGTAGAAGGCTTTTGAAATTTTAATGTATATGGCCGCGAGTGGGTAATTCAACACTATTGAGGAGTAGTGACACTATGGTTTTATGACTTTTTTCAAAGTTAAACCTCTAAGTACTTTAGATAGAAAGGCATGAAGCATGAGCCGAGAATTATATCACATTTATCAACAACCTAGTCAAAATGATGGTCCTATCAAGAATGTTTTACCCACAAGCATGATCATGTGCAAGAGTAAAGTTTAGCAAAGCTTCTATCCCTAAATGTCATAGATCAAGCAATTGTTAAATTCTAGATGCAAGTCTTCATTTTATTATTATTTTATTTATTTTTTTAAAAAAGCTAATAAGTAAACAAATAAGGAAAAAACGAAAAGAAAGAGAAAGGAGTAGGAGGGACATACCGCATACCAGTGTTTCCCGCGTAGAGATCGGCTGGTGGGCCGGGGCCAACGAGTCCGGTCGACCGACCTGGACCCGCTCGTGGCTCCGGGTTCCGACTCCACTCCGGCCTCCCGATTCGCGCGGTGTACTCGGTTTGCCAAATTGGCACGAAGTGCCGTCGGCCGGACCGATGGATCGGGTCAATCTTCGTCGTGCCAACTTGCGTAACCATCGGCACCTCGAATGTGCTGTTTCACCACTTTTCGTGTTTCGGGGAGCTCGACGACTCCCCACACTTGGGCTTTGTTCACTATGAAAATGACACAAAAACGAAGTGAAAAAACACATACCCCGGGTGGTGGCAAAGTGCACCAACAGGGTTAGACAAACTTTTCTTTCCAATCTTCCTTTGTATTAAAAATCAAATTCCTAGGCACTATTACATTGTGATAAGAAATTTAAAATTCAAAAAGGGAAATCAACTAAGAAAATTTAAAAAAACAAGAGTGCCTAGTCTCTAAAACTAATTTATTCTAGGGAGAGGGGATCTCTAGTAGATCCTCCCTACCGATTGCCCTTGCAATCCTCTTGACCTTCGCATTGTTGCTACGCAAGTCACGAATGCATCTAGCATGTCCATGTGGGCATTCCCCGAGCTCCGCACTTGTCTCCATGAGGGTTTCGTTCTTCTCCTCAGATTCGCCGTGACACGGAGAAGTTTCTCCATGTCGCTCTTTTCCTCCTCCTCCTCAAAGTGCCCAGGTGGGCCTCTCGATGGGAGGTGGAGACAAGTGCCTACGAACGGAGACGTCGGTGGAGTCGTTCGACTCCCTCGGGCCATGCGCTCGTCGGAGTCCAACGGTGGGACGAGGGTCTTCCCCATACCCGGTCCCGCTCCCTTGATCCGGCGGAAGTGAGGCGTGTGGGACTCGCCGAAGCTCGAGCTGCCCGGTGTTGGCGGAGACGACGATAGGGGCCTCCCTAGCCCCCGTAGGTGACGTGTTCTTCAACGCCAATTGACCCGTGACGGTCGCCTTGGCGTGGTGGATCTCGCGGGAGATTTCCGAGAGTCCTCTTCGGAGTCGGCCGAGCGCGATGAAGGTCCCGACCGGGCGGGACGCGGGGAGTGGTCTCGCGACCACGCCTCGGCCGGCCGACCCAAAATGTTGGTCGGCCGACCGGGGTTTTTCCCGCGCAGGCCTCAGGTCGGTGGCACCATGGCCGCGGCTCGGGATCCATCACGTGCACCGCCATGGCGTGATCCATTTCGGGCGGCCGAGTGATCGCGGAGGCACGGGTGAGTCGGGCGAGGGACGATTTGGTGGTTTCTCGTGGGGTGGCGCCATGGCAAGGTGGATGATGATCAAGGATGGCTCAAATGGGCAATGGAGGTGATAAACTTGGCTGGAATGTTGTGGGAAGAGAGGAGAGTCCTAGGGGGCTTTTAAAGGCAAGGTGGAGGAGAAGGGTTAGGCGCTTTTCGAAAGAATTCAAAGGGAGCGTCCCGGGAGACGCTCCTCCCCACCGATCCCGCTCCTTCGCCGAGTTCGACTGTAGCGAAGTCGGCCGACCGGTGAAGTTTCGCCGTTTGAGTTCGAATTTGAACTACGGGCTCCCCTAGCCGTTCCAAGGATTCTCGCGAATTCAAATCGTGAATTTCTTGGTCGGTCGATGGGACCCTAGTTGGGTCTAATCGACCATTTGCCGAGGTCTGGTTTGGCCGCACCACCCGGATCCGAGTGGGTGCCAAGCACTGGTCGGTCGACCTACACTGGCTCCTAGGGACTAGCTCCCAAGTGCTCAAGTGTTCTCGAAATTCCTATTCTACCCTTATTTCTAATCAAGCAAAGTGGCATGCGGTTCAAAATTGTAAAGTATTAAAGCTAGCATGTTAATGAAATAAACATGTAGATTTTAGTGATTAGGATGTAATACAAAATCTATCATGTCTAACTCTTCTTGTACGGAATCATGTTCATAAAAAAGTTTAAGGCGATGGCCATTTACCTTGAAGATGTTGCCGTGTAGATGCCGTGCCAGCGTCACGGCTCCATGCGTCAAGAAGATCGACCACCGTGCACGGGCCTTCCCATTTGCTTCTTAACTTTCCATGGCCAAAGAGTTTGACCCCGGAGTTGAACATGAGTACCTTGTTCCCGGATGGAACTCTTTTTGCTTGATTCGCTTATCATGCCATCTTTTGGTTTTCTCCTTGTAAATTCCGGCATTGTGATAAGCTTGTTCTCTCCATTCCTCCAACTCGAGATCCGGATCTTCCGGTGTTTGCCGGCCGAGGGTAGGTCCATATTCCACCTCTTTATGGCCCAATGTGCCCTATGCTCCAACTCGACGGCAGCCGACATGTCTTTCCCGTATACAAGTTTGGTATGGGGTCATACCAATAGGAGTCTTGTATGCGGTCCCATGCCCAGAGTGCATCGGAAAGTCCGCTCTTTCCATGCCGATCCCATCTCATTGACGCATTCTCATAATATTCTTGATTTGCTTGTTAGAAGTTTCGCTTGTCCACTTGTCTCCGGGATGGTACGGTGTTCCCACATTGTGCCGTATCCCCATTCCTTTCGAAACTCGCGGAACCTCTTGTCAATGAAGTGGCCGCCTCCGTCACCGATGACTAACCTTGGGGTGTCAATCTTGGGAGGATGATGTCATGGAACATTGCCTTGGCGTGTTTGAGTCCGCCGACTTACACGGCATTGCTTCGACCCACTTAGATACATAGTCCACCGCCACCAGTATGTATTCGTATCCTTGTGATGGTGGGAATGGACCCATGTAATCTATCCCCCAGACATCAAAGAGCTCCACTTGAAGGTTGTTTGTGAGGGGCATGGCACCTCTCACACCTTTTGATGAAGTCCTTGGTGTCCCAGTACATGGTAGGCCAATAGAATCCACTTTGCCAGATCTTGGCATGGGTTCTAAATGCACCATAATGGCCTCCATATTCAGCCCCATGGCATTTGCGATAATCCGGATGCCCTCTTCTTTTGGTACACACCGTCTCGGCACCCCATCTTGGCGGACCCTATAGAGGTAAGGGTCGTCCCGCAGATGTGCCTTGCTTTCCTTGATCAACTTCTTTTTATGTTCCCCGGTGGTACATAGCCGTAGACCATGTAGTTGACGATGTTTGCGTACCGTGGGTGAGTAGGCGACACCTTGAGAAGTGTGTCGTCCCGAAGATAATCATTGATAGGCAAACTACGTTTGTCTTCAACCCGCATCCTAGAAAGGTGATCGCGACCGAGTTTTCTACTCCCTTTTATCTTTTATTTCTAAGTCAAATTCTTGGAGTAGCAAAATCTACCTTATTAATCTTGGTTTGGCGTCTTTCTTAGCGAATAAATATTTTAGAGCGGCGTGATCGGTGTATATGATCACTTTTGCGCCTACCGAGATAAGACCTAAATTTGTCTATAGCAAACACTACGGCTAACAGATCTTTTTCAGTGGTCGCATAGTTTAGCTGAGCTCCAGTTAGTGTTTTACTAGCATAGTAGATAGCATGATGCTTCTTATCTCTAGTTTGTCCTAAGACAGCTCCTACAGTATTATCACTAGCATCACACATTATCTCAAAGGGAGCGACCAATCAGGGGGTTATATGATTGGCGCAGAGACAAGTGCTTTCTTAAGGTAGTAAAATTATCTAAGCACTCATCATTAAAATCAAAGGGTGCGTCTTTAGCTAGCAGGTTTGTTAAAGGTCTAGCGATTTGCGAAAAATCTTGTATAAACCTTCTATAAAAACCGGCATGACCAAGGAAACTGCGCGCTCCTCTAACGTTCGTGGGAGGTGGGAGCTGTTCTATGACCTCTATCTTAGCTCTATCTATCTCTATTCCACACTCGGACACTCTATGTCCTAACACTATCCCTTCCTAACCATAAAGTGACATTTTTTTGATTTAGGATCAAGTGTTTTTCTTCGCATCTTTGTAAGACGCGCTCGTATTCTCAAGACATCCGTCAAAGGTCTTGCCATAGACGGAGAAGTCGTCCATGAAGACTTCCATGATTTCTTCAATCATGTCTCGAGAAAATGGACATCATGCACCTTTGGAAGGAAGCGGGAGCATTGCATAGGCCAAAAGACATGCGCCCGTATGCATATGTCCCGTAAGGGCATGTAAATGTCATCTTACTTTGATCGTAGGATGGATTGGGATTTGATGATAACCGAATACCCGTCAAGGAAACAAAAGAAAGAGTGTTTCGCCAACCGTTCCAAAGATCTCGTCGATGAATGGTAACGGAAAGTGATCTTTCTTTGTAGCCTTGTTGAGTTTTCGGTAATCTATGCACATCCTCCATCCCGTGACGGTTTGTTGTGGGATTAGTTCATTATTGTCATTTTTAACGACCGTCTTTCCTCCTTTCTTAGGTACTACTTGTACGGGCCGACCCACTCACCGGTTTGGAATAGGGTAGATTATGCCCACACAGCAAGAGCTTCAAGACCTCCTTCTTTACTACTTCTCTCATCGCATTATTTAGCCTCCTTTGAGGCTCTCTCGAGGGTATAGCTTCGGGTTCTATTGGGATGCGATGTGCAAAGAGCGGGGCTAATCCCCTTAAGGTCTTGGAGAGAGTATCCTAAGACATTAACCGTACTTCTCTCTAGAATGGCGATAAGTCTAGTGGTCTCCTTTTCTGAGAGTTGATCACTAATAATGACAGGTTTGTCTCTATCACCGTTAAGGAAGGCTCTAGCTCTAAAGGCTCGTCTAGGTCGGGGTTTGTTTCTGGCTCTTCGATGTAATCCTCAGCCTCTTTTTCTATATCAGGCATTGATGCCTCTACATGGGCCGCCACCATTACCTCCTCACTGGGTCGATTTCGGGATGTGGTTCGGATTTGTTATTGACGAACCAACAAAGGGAATCGAAAGGTTTGTGTTTTTCCCGAAGTTGACCCCTAACGTACCCGCTCGAAAGTCACTCCCGAAATGCGAGGAGCGGATACCCAATTAACAAGTCAATGTCCTCTACATCAAAGATGTAGAAATTTAGGAGGACATTTACTTTGTTAATGGTGATTGGTACATTTCGTGCAAGGCCGCAACTCTTCACTAATTTCCCAGACGGTATTTTGAGAAATTTGTCATTGGGAGTTAACGGTTCCTCACCGAGGAGTGTTGTTGCTAAGGTTTTAGACATTACATTTGCTCCTACGGCTGGGTCATAAAGAGATTCGATAGAGATCCTACCTATGATACAGGGAATGTTTGTGAAACAGGATAGAAGTCTGATGATATCAGACGACATCTCTGTTTCTCTCAGCCATTCGCTGCTCATGACAGACATTAGCTCTTGGGCAGTTGCCTTAAGGTAACGTGCCTCTAAGCGTGAAGAGATGTGCCTATTTGGGTCTCTATTGGGTTTCTTGTGCACGAGTTGGTTCGAGACATTGCCACAATCGGCAAAGAGGTCTGTCTCGATGTTCAAGGGATACTCCAAGGGGTGAATTGCTTCTTCCTTGGAGGTGTTTGTGGTTCGGGCTCGTCGGCTTGGGTCGTGATATTGGGTTTGTCGAGGTTTCGTCCCTAGGGGGTTTGGCCTTCCTCGGGGGCTTCACTATGATCATCAGTGTAGGGGGTGTTGTCTAGTATGGTTGCTAAAACTACCCTACCCTCACTAATGGGTAAATGAAGGAATGCTCCCTTCGAGGCTAGATCTAGGAATTGTGCGGAACTTTGCCTAAGGCCGAGATAAAAAGTGTCGCATTAGTGTTGGCTCGGGAATGGCTAAGTCTCGGGACCTGAGGACGTTAAGTCCATGATTCAGGTCCATGCCGCACCTAGAGATTCCTTCTCTTCTTGTTTGAAGTTTAGGATATCTCTGCGGAGACGGGCTACACGGAGATAGGGAAATAGGTAAGGCAAAATTTGGCTTGTAGCTTCTCCCACTCTCCGTCTACACTACCTACGTAACGAGAGTACCGGCGTCTAGCTTTTCCCGTTAAAGAGAACGGAAAGAGCTTCCACTTAAGGGTAACCTCGTCTCATCCCTTGGATGTGAATACACAGCAAAGTTGCTCGAGAAATCACGTAAGTGGGTGTATGGAGTTTTCACCTCCTTCTCTGAAAAGGGATTCTCACGAACCATCGCATGAGACTCGGGCGAAGTTCATAGCGGGCGGCTAAAATAGCTTTGAGAAGAAATAGGCGGCTCCAACTCGGACCCGTTGGAGCCGCATAATCAAAAAGGGTTGTTTGATCCATTGGATAGGTAAATAGGATTCTAATCTAACAAGGATAATTTGACGACTATGGCTCTAGCTAGCCGAGCCTATCGTTCCAAGCAATGGCGCCGTAAAATGCTTGTTGACACCGAGATGTAGCCAAGCGGGATTACCGCAAGCGGACGGGTAGTCAATGTAGCACTTCGCGGGAGTATTCCGGGTATCGTATTTTCCACCGGGGAACGAGAAGTGGACTAACTAGGCCAAGGGTTGCCGTCAGTGCAATGATCAAAGGGCTTAGGATGGGATCGAGAGGTAATTCTAGTATTGTGGTTCTAACTTAGCTTATCCTAAGGATACGTGAGAACTAACTCTATCTTTACTGCTCGTGACGGACGAGACGGGGGTGCTAAAATAACACACCCCAGAGCGACCACCAATGCGGGCCTACAATCTAACCTAACAACACGCTCCCGGGAGAACTCCAAGGTCCCAACGGAAGAATTTGTCACACTACACTTGTGGGCGTTCTGGGTGCAGCAGGACGTTCACACCGGGCGAGATCTAGTCTAGACACTACGCCTACACTATCTCTACTACTCTAAACACGCCGGGGTTTAGAGCACTTCCCTCCAAGAGCCCGACATACGCCCGCTCGGGAGAGAGCAATGTGCCAACGAAAGGTTGTATACTTACGACAAACTAAGAGGAAAGTAAATGCGAAAGTACTCGGATGAAAACAACTAGAAAGTAAACTTACTAGAAGACAAGCATCCGCCGGAGGCGCTCTGGAAGAAGACTCCCGATGCGGGACTCCTCCGCCGGAACTCCTTTTGTCTTCCCTCTATTCTCACACTATAGCTAATGGAAGCTCTTCCTATGATACATGGTGCACTTTGGACTAAGCTATAGGGGGTATTTATAGGGGAGATGGAGTAGCCCCTACTCCAGCGCCACGTCGGCGACCGTGACACCTGTACACCCTTGGATCAAACCGACTTGGAATGGACGATGCTCGGTGTAGGACACGTGGAAGTCATGCAGGAAGGCAGTGGAAGCAAACCGACTTCAAGTGGGGCCCAACCCCTGACAGGTGGGTCCCACTGGCCTTCTAGAAGATCCAGGTGGCAGTGGGTGCAATGCCAAGGTGTCCTGCCACCAAGAGGCAGGTCGGCCAGGCTGGCCTTTGGCCCCCGGCCCACGTGGCAGCCTCTGGTGCCGTCCCGGCTTGTCACTTGTGTTGCTTGCTCATTTGAAGTTTGCTCAAATTTGCTCCATTCACGCTTGTTCGGGCTTGATTAGTACTTGTTTGTACCGCATCCAAATAGTGACATGTACATGTGGAACCAAGTGAAATGCACCTATATCACTACTTGTTTCTTTGGGTGTAACTCTAGAATGTGACCAATGTTGACGGCTTTCATGGGATGAAAACAGGGTCTAAATGCCGTCAACACCTACTACTCTTGCAAACTGCTCGCAACTCACGGTACTATTCTGTCAGATAACCATCTCCAAGAGTTTTGCATTTTTGCTTTGGTATTTGTTGTCATTTGCCAACTTCCAAAACAAAATGCAAAGAAATAAAAGGCCATCTCCGGCCGTTTTTGCAATTTTGACTCGGCAATTACCCAAAATAGGCGGCGCGGGTGGAGGGATGTAGCGCGCGCCACATCCCTCCACCTGTGACCGCCTATTTTGGGTAATTGCCAGCCAAAATTGCAAAACGGTTGGAGATGGCCCCTCTCTCGCGCCACATCCCTCCACCCGTTGCCTATTTTGGGTAATTGTCAGTCAAAATTGCAAAACGGTTGGAGATGGCCTCTTTTATTTCTTTGCATTTTGTTTTGGGAGTTGGCAAATGACAACAAATACCAAAGCAAAATGCAAAACCCTTGGAGATGCTCTAATAGGGCAGATTCCTCGTGGATTTGCCTCCACGTCTTCAAGAGCTAAATCTTTACATGAATAATCTTACGAGGGAATAATCCACCTTTGTTGGTAATATCACAACGCTAAAGTTGTTTTGTGTGTCGAATCAAATTGAGGGAGCATCTGAATGAGTTTTGCAAACTTGTAGAGACTGCAAAAACTCTATGTCGGTGACAATACGATGTCGGGCCCATTTCCACAACCCATCTTAAATCTTTCTAATCTTCTTGGACTTTAAATTGGCTAATAATGATTTTATTGGAAATGTACCATTGAAAGGTCACAATGGCTAGAGGGGGTGAATAGCCTAATAAAATTTTCTAGCGAAAGCACTAGACAACCAATTAGCAAGCTAGGCGGCAAATGTGCAAAGCTAAAGCTTCGACTACCATGCAAGCCATCCTAAACAATGCAAGGCTACTCAATTTAATCGCACACTCAACAACGGTGATCAAGCTACACAATATCGGTTCACTTAGAACCCGAACAAGCAATTCTACCCACGGGATTTAAGCTACACAATGAGTGGTTCCCGACCGACCACAACAAGTAGTTCTACCCACGGGATTTAAACTACTCAAAGAGTGGTTCCCGACCGACCACAACAAGCAATTCTACTTTGCGTAAAGTAAAGAGATGATCGAAGGTTATACCGCCGCGAAGAGTAGAAGATAGCCAATCACCGGTGTAGAAGCCAATCACCTAGGAGAGCTCGAAGCACAAGCACAAGGAGGTCGAAGCCTCGGCAATCACAAATCAACACAATGATTTTTTACCGAGGTTCACTTGCTTCCCGACAAGCTACTCCTCGTTGTGGCGATACACTTGCAGTGAGGTTGCCGCTCAATTGGCTCGGTGCCAAAGACCCCAATGGGGAGCCGCAATCTCCACACAAGACAAGGATCCACAAGCCATGACCAATCCACTAGAGTATCCTTTCGCGAACTCCCGCGGGAAGGATCAAGAACCCCCTCACAAGAACCCGTGTGGCCTCGAACAATCACCAAGTCGAGCTCAACCACCGCCGCTGCTCAAACCGTCTATGGTGACGGGAATCACCGAAGAGTAACAAGAATCCGAGCTCACTCGATGAACAAGTGCCTCTAGATGCAACTCTCAATGCAAATCACTTGTTCTCACTCAAATCTCTCTCAAGATTAGCAAAGGAATCAAAGAGATGAGTGGGGTGTCTCTCTTGCTCAAAGAATGCTCAGGTATGAAGAAATGGCGAAGAGTCCTCTCTAAGGCGGCCAATGGTCTATTTATAGACCCCTCCACGAAAGTAGCCGTTCTTTGCCCCCACGGCCTTGTGCCGAAGCCGCGAACGCGTCCGGCCGCTGCCCGGCCGGACGCGTCCGGGCGCTCTTCGTCTTGCCAGCGTCACACGGCCGTTGGAGCTCCTCGCTTCCCGAATCCAACGAGCGCCGGCCGTTGCCACACGATGCATACTTGAACTCCGCGCCTGTGTCCCCGCGTCCGTGGTTTGCCGCCATGAGTCCGACGCGTCCAACCGAGCACCCGCGCCGCGCCCGACCCAGTTTCGGGTCCGCGTCCGCCGCTCGGTCGAGAGCTTGACCAGCCACACCGCATAGAGGTCCCAAGCACGCGCCGGCCCGCGTCCCCGGCCTCTTGTCCGGCCGGTGTCCGAGCCGCCCTCCCGATCACGGGAATTCTTCGTAGAATCTTGCGCCGTCTTCGCTCCAAGTCCAATCTCTTGCCTTGCGTACCAACTCCACCAAGTGTAGACCTCGTCTAAAGCACATAGGAGTTAGTAGTACAAGCACGACCACGTCGTCGGCAAGAGTTAGCCTCTCTAGTTAGCCTCTCATGCATCATGCAAAGTCACAACTAGAGGCACTTAGGACCGCGAATGAGACGAGGGAAACCCCTCTTGATAGTCGGTTATCGATCCTAAATGTGGTCACACTCGCTAAGTGTCTCAACCACTAAGCAGGAAAGCCCTATCAAGTATACCTCCACCTTGATCTCCATGGGCCTCCGTCGAACTTGATCACATCACATCCATCATGTTCATCACCATGATCACCAAGCTCCATCATCCACCGTCACGTTGCTATGTGTCTAATCACACTTAGAGCAAAGCATTAGCAAACGTTTGAGTGTCATTAATTACCAAAACCAAACCGGAGCTTTCAATCTCCTTTTTGGTAATTGATGACAACCTCGACAAACTCACAAAGATATGGAAATAGAATTCAATATGAAATTGAATTGCTTGCCCAAGACATTTGA
This sequence comes from Themeda triandra, assembly GCA_018135685.1. Lineage (NCBI taxonomy): Eukaryota > Viridiplantae > Streptophyta > Magnoliopsida > Poales > Poaceae > Themeda > Themeda triandra. The sequence continues at coordinate 173,288 of JAENPR010001302.1, forward strand.
TCATGAATCTTGGATTGGACAAGCATTTCAATTCGATTTTGGTAGTGGTAGTTCTCCTACATGTATGCATCAAATGTTTGGTCGATTTTCAAAACACACATGCATAGATGAAGCTTTTGTGAGAGTTACCACAACCAAAATGGTACTAAGGTTTATAGAATTGACCTTTGAAGCGTGATACCAATCGGAGTGCGATAATAAACCTTCCTTAGCACCATGGGAATCTAGACATTCATCAAAACTCAAAATACCTCCATGAGATCACATTATAAGCAAGGTACTTTGAACAAGAAAAACTCATGTCTAGAAACCACCTAAGCATCCTAGTATTTCATTTCATCAAACAAGTTCTATACTAGCATTGCACCAAACAAGCATGAATATTGAATTTAGCTTGCAATGCTCCATATCATCATGTATGCACACACAATATGCAACAAATAGTCTATGAGCTTGCTCCCTATTTGTGTGCTCATGGTTGGGTCATATCATAAAAATTGATCCCCTTCCATTGCTCTTTGTGACTTATCTCTCCCCCTATATTGATACTTCTCCTTTGTCAACAATGACCAATAAGGGTGCATAAGATGAGAAAAACAAGTCAATCAACTATGGCCAAATCTAAATCACATGCCTAGAAAATGTATCTCGGTTTGAACCAAGGGCAAGCTTCTTCACACCTCATAAAAATAAAGGGTTATCTTGACCGTATGTTGAGATACACATCATGAGAAAGTGCTAAAGATTCAACACTAGGTTCACAAGCTCTGAAACAAGTCATATGCCACCACTAGATCAAATCAAGCATAGAAACAATAGTGGTGCCATATATCCTTCAAATTCATTTGATTTGCAATGAATGAGCCTAGCAAGATGCACATGTATAGATGTCTACACAACTAGCAAAGGATGCATGAAATGCAACAACCAACTTTACCTTGCTATGTTGGAGGAGAGGCATGTCATATATGGGGTGCATCAATCCATGTTGGAGAAGCTAAGTATGTTCAACTCATTCCTCAACTTGCAATATCTCTTCTCATCAAGAGGCTTGGTGAATATGTCGGCTAGTTGATCTTCGGTGCCAATGCTTTCAATGCTAATATCACCCTTTTGTTGATGGTCTCTAATGAAGTGGTGCCTCACATCAATGTGCTTGGTTCTAGAATGTTGAACCGGATTGTTTGTCATCTTGATTGCACTTTCATTGTCACAAAACAAAGGCACATGCTTGAACTTGATCCCATAGTCCTTGAGTGGCTTTCATCCATAGCAATTGTTCACAACAATTACACTAATATATTCGGCCGGCGGTGGAAAGTGCCACACTATTTTGCTTCTTTGAAGACCATGACACTAGAGATCTTCCTAGCACTTGGCATGTTCCACTTGTGCTCTTCCTATCAATCTTGCGACCGGCATAGTCGGAGTCGGAGTATCCAATCAACTCCAGCTTGACCCTTGGGATACCATAGACCAACATCTTGGGTACCCTTCAAGTATCTCAATATCCTCTTGGTTGCCGTCAAGTGACTCTCCCTTGGAGAAAGCTTGAAATCTTGCACACATGCACACACACTAAACATGACATCCGGCCTTGAGCGGTCACATATAGCAAGCTTCCAATCATTGATCTATATAGCTTTTGCTCAATCATCTTGCCACTATCATCAATGTCCAAGCCACCATTGGTTCCCATAGGTGTGCTAATGGCCTTAGCATCTTACCTTCAAACTTCTTGATCATGTCCTTGATGTACTTGCCTTGACTCCAAAGGTGCCATTCTTCATTTGCTTGATTTGAAGACCAAGGAAGTAGCTCAACTCTCCAAGCATGGACATCTCAAACTCACTAGCCATCATTTTAGCAAACTCTTTCACAAAGAGGTGGTTGTTGATCCAAAGATGATATCATCCACATAGATTTGCAACACAAACAAGTCATCTTCTACCTTCTTGGTGAAGAGAGTGGTGTCCACCTTGCCACGTCTTGAAGCCTTTGGAATGAAAGTCCCTCAATCTTTCATACCCGTGCCCTTGGAGCTTGCTTGATCCATACAATGCCTTCTTGAGCATGTAGACATGGTTGGGCTTCTTGTCATCTTCAAAATCGGGAGGTTGTGCAACATACACTTCCTCATTGATGAACCCATTGAGAAATGCACTCTTCACATCTATTTGATAGAGCTTGATGTTGTGAGCAAAGCATAGGCTAATAAGATTCTAATTGCCTCCAATCTTGCCACCGGTGCATATGTTTCTCCAAAGTCCAAGACCCTCAACTTTGTGTGTATCCTTGTGC